>VNJW01005779.1:0-15949 GCA_008042615.1 Drosophila auraria
CTAAAACTTGATTTTTATGTAATATTGATTTTATATATTAATACAACCATTTAAAATAATAAATGTGTATTCCAAAATGCATACAGTATTTATTTTTACTGTTGCAGCAGAGACTTGCTACGGATGGTAGCAAAAACATATCTAAGAGTTGGCCGTTAACCGCCACTCCATGCCAGGGATGTTAGAACCAGTTGGGAATTAAATGCCCACACGCGAGAGACAATTTTTAGGCATCCCATTGCCTAAAATTTAGGCATCCCATGGACTAAAAATGAAATTCTTAGCTATGGGTTAATGCCTAAATTTTAGGCCTACAATTCCTAAAATGTATGGCCTAAAAATATGGCATTTTGGCATTATGACCCATTTTTTAGGCCATCATTGCCTAAAAAGAAATTTTTAGGCAATCAATCGCCAATTCCTAAAATTTTAGGAATTTTTTTTTTCTGGGTGTACTTAACCCAGCTCAAGAGCACCGTAAACCTTAGTTATGAGTAGAGTAAGTAATGAAATGTTCATACACAGATCGTCAATACGACATGATTGCCCATTAATGAGTTTACCCAACTAAAGTACAGTTAATAACATAGAGACAGATAGGGCGAGACGGCCATAGACCGCAATCAAATCGGGGAGAAGAAACCCATTACCGTACTCACGGCCCCATCATGCAATCATGAGCCCCATTCACATAACAATCACAGCCAATTTTTCGAATTCAGTTCGCTGGAATAATACTTCGAATAATTTAATAAACCCATGAAAAATCAAAAATACGATAAGTACGGCGGCGGCAGGCGGCGGGCGTAAGGCGGCGGTATAACGGGGTTATATATCCTCCCACAAGAGGCAATAAAAATTCCACGAAAAATGCTCATTAAATAAACATACTCGTACTTCGTGGAGAGACAAAGGCCAGGCCAAATCGAGTACGCATTCCGAAAAACTAGTCCCAAACTAAGGCCGCGTAATGTCGCTTGTTAGTACTAATGATGGGCCGGACCCCTCAGCTATGTATAATCCCCTCAGCCCGAGAAAAACGCAAAAATAAATTTGTACATCTGCGATAGAAGCCGCGATATGGGAGCCGTGGCCAAGACCTCGGAAGGCCATAGAGGAGCGTCGTTGCCCATTTTGCCTGCTTGTCATAAATTGCCATGGAGCGCCAACAACAAGTTTCCTTTGACTTGGAGCGTTCTAGGCGCAATTTTCTTAGGGATGGCAGCGTGAACTATAGGAGTTGAGTTCATAGAAGGCCTAAAAAAATAATAAATGATATAATATATATATAATAAATTGAAGATATTTTTTTTAAGAAAAACTTAAGCGAATAATATAACAAGGAAGAAAAGTTGATAGAATGCTTAGAAATATATTTTTAGAACAAAATTTGATACAGCAAAATATTTAAATATTGAAATAAATGCTTGAAAGGAATATTATTAAATATATTTTCTAACTAAAACGGCTAGATGTGACCATAAAGTTACCAGCCCTCAGTTAAACAGAAATTATAAATTATAACTCTTTGCAGACTTCATTTTTTAAAAGATAAATAAAAAGTTAGCAACTGAAAGTTCTAATATTTAATATAGTTCATCTTCTAATTTTTAAATATTCAGCAACCAGTAGCCAAATAAATTTTTAATGATCTTGCAAATACCTTAAAGAAAATACTTTCCTTTCCCTTCCCGAAATAACTAGAAGCCTTATTTGAAATAAATTATGTCAGATTTATTTTTATTTTAATTTTATATTTATTATTATCATTTTATAAGTAAACTGCAAGGAAAAGGAATAAATTTTACACAAGTTATATTAAAAACCTACCGCAGTTAACACCCCAATAAAACCGCAATACTCTGGAGGAGTAGACCTCAATTTCCGGATCGTGACTCCCTTCGTACCCCATCTCTAGGGGCCAGTGAAGACCCCCAAGTCTGACCGAAAAACCGAGCCCGACGACCACAGTCCATTGGATACCGACCGTCGCGTCCAGGCTGTAAAAATTAATAGCCAACATAATAAGCGGGATTTTATGACAAGCGTGCACCTCAGCACACAACCACACCACACTAGCACGCACACACGGGGTGCCACGCCCCTGGGCCCAGCGCCCCTCAACATATTTTCCTACATATATATACTTCTTTTTGGAGTCGAGGCTTTTGGCCAAACATTTCTCATGGGCAGAAGTCATTAGGTGAGGGATCAGTTGGCCACGCTTCTTCATCGCAGTCACTTTGAAAATTACGCAAATTGAAAGTTACATCGTTACGTAGTCGGGGGAAAATGGGTGGAAATCAGGGAGGGAAACTCATCGGCTCAACTGTCCCCCCCGAAAACTGTCGGACAAGTTATAAGGCTCATATTGGCGCTACAAGATCTCGCCTTATGATAATTACACGCAGCGTTTCAAATTTGTTTTTATACGATTTTTGTCTTGGAAAATTGAAAAACTTTTCCCCAGCCTGTTGGCTGTTATATGAGGAAAATAGATTGATGGTCGATTATGCAAGACTTTAAGCGAGAAGTTTCTTCTTTTTTTTTAATTTAACGGTTTTGTGGCTCTTAATTGGAAGTTAGGAATTTAGCAGATGATTAACTGGCCATCAGTTATGACTTCCCGCTGGTTAAGCTTTTAATTTAAAAAACGAAAAATGCCAACTCTTATTTCGGGTTGTAAAAAAACCTCACGGCTCAAAAAGTACATTAACAGCCACTTAGATTTCTGCTTCTCTAATTACTCCGTGTCATAAACAGAACTTGACTTGGGATTCAGATAAAATCGTTAGTCTCAAGACTGAATAAAAACCCTATTAGACCCACTCAGTCGGACTTTGAATCATAAAAGTTTATAGTCAGAGCCTGGCCTTATGCACCATTGCTGACCAAATGAAAGCAAACAAATAAACAAGCAAATATACATAAAAACTAAACACAAAGTTGCCAAGTTGAGTTGAAATTTAAATCGTATTTTTGGCTTATCTCCTGATTGTTTTTATATGGTTTGAGTCACAATAAAATTGATTGAGTGATAACTTCAAATGGTAATGGCCAAAAAGAGAAAAAACTAATTTATGATGCTAATTAGTTTTGAATGAAGATCGAAACTAAAAGGGAGAGCTTTAAAATTTTATCTATTCAAGCCATTCCGTTAATAAATCTTTCAACGAATCCGATCCAAAGACGAATCACCCGAAATGAGATTTGTCCATGTCAGTTTAAGGCCCAACGAACTCTTGGCATATAAAATGCAAATTAACTACAAAATGTTTTATCTCTTGGCCCCCGAACCCTTCCTTCATCACATATTCATCTAGAATTTTTGTATCTCCTTTGGGAAAATGCATTTTCCTCTTAATTGCTTTCTGTTTATTTTTTCCATATTTTTTTTGTTCGGTCTGTGGCTTGCATTTTTATTACTTGTCAAAATACAATAAAATTTATGGCAAGTTGGCAATATTTTTAACGCCAAATGCAGAGCATTGGTTGCTGCGCGGGGCCAAGAGCCGGAAAACTGCAGGCAGAGGCGAAAAATAAAAATGCAAAGAAATCCCCCTTATAAATCATGCAAGTGGAGTCTGGGGCCAAAAAACAAAAGAAAATCTGCAAGAAAAAATAAAGAAAAATGAATTAAAGCGCAAATGCGGCGCATAATAGTCATAAAAATTAAATTAGCCAAAGTGGGAGGTATTTTGCAGAAAAATGGAAAACGGATGCATAAATAAGAGTACACCCACAGGCCTATACTCTTAAGGAAATAAATTATACAGCATAAATTTGTTTAAAATAAATGCCCCTATTTTTCAAAGAACTCAATGGTTTCTTAACGTTTGCTTTAAATATGTTTGTAAAATACATTTTCTAATACTTTAAAAAATCTTTTATATTTCTCGCTTTTAAATTTATGCATTGTTTTCCTTTTTTTCTTAACATTTCTTTGAGAAAGGTGCAAGCTTTTGGGCTTTCATTAGGAAAACTCTGTAAATTATAGGAAATAATTTGAAAAATTATTCATTGGCATATAACAGCGACTCCCAGGTCCATTAATTCGAGCCTGGGGAATTTCCCTGAGAGCCCCGAGCCCAATAATTAATGCCTAAACACTTTTCTTAGCTCTCGCCGACGGCGCCTCATGATTTTCGCATATTTCTCAAGAGGCTAAAATATACCTCCCTTTCTTTCTTTTCTCCCTCCGCCGCTAATAATGTGAAAAATAAGAAAATGAAAGGCATTTTTGTCTAATGAATTTCCACGTGTCGACACGTCTCGCTCTCTTTCGCTCATTTTCCAGCTTGCGGTACGTACGTGCCTGTGTGAAAAGCGCATTTAAATGCGGTTGAGGCAAATTAGTTAATAAATCACACGTGGAAAATTGATGAGTTGCCATTTTCCTCTTTCGGCCGAGTGTCGGTAGAAAAGTTGGGGGCGGTGATTCATTTGATTGTTTGCCATTTGTTTGGAAAATTATTGGCCTCTTTATGCCTTTGGTTTGAGCCAGGGAAGGGGCACTCTCCGGGGACTTGGTCTCTAATTAAGGAGAGTTCCGCAATTGAATACGAAATTCCGATTATGATTTCGAGCACGAAATGCAAAAGAGCAAAACATCAGCGGACAATTGAAGAAAATTACTAATTGAAGGAAGCCAAGAAATAACTGAAAAGTTCATGGAACCAAGCCGGGCCTTAAAGTTTTGAAAAAAAAAGCTAGAAACCCAAATGAACTCATTGGCATTGTGTGAGCAGCGTTCCCAATATCTTATTGTCATGTAGCTCAAATCGCTTCAGCAGTCAACAAACTACAACAGCCGACAATCAGCAACTACAACAACCAACAACTACAACCTATAAGGCACAAAAAACAACAACACTTTGCATGTGTAGCCGAGGTTCCACAAACAAAGAACACACAAACAACCAATGCGGCCAACAAACAAATAGCCAAAAAAAATAAAGCCGAGGGAGGCGAAGTAAACAAAACCAAGCCAAACAAGTAGAACTTGTCTAGGCCTAAATCCAGTGGCGGTGAGCCTAAAAAGGGGGTCCGGATTACAGGGAATAGGCTTAATAAAAGCGGCAGCTAATGTTGAAAATATAAAAAATAAAGAACCATAAAAATATAGACTTGGATTCCGTCAGAAACTGACTCAAGTTTATATCCTTACTGTAAAAGGTTAGGTAAATGGGTTCTTAATTATTTAAAGCACTCTCAAAAGCTAGAAAATATTCTCTTATAATTTTATTAAGACTCTATACGCATTCCCAATAAAATAAATACCAGCTCCACCTCTGATCAGCTTGCAATGGCTGGAAACAAATGTTTCCCCCGAGATTTCTTTGTATGGGTTTTTATAGAAATAAGGAGTCTCCAACTTTGGCTAGCCCCAGGCCATTTAAATTACTTTTCTTTGGCTGCTTGCTTTTTTTATTTTTTTTTATTTGTTAGCCGGCTTTGGTTCGGTTTCGCTTAGCCTTATTTTATTTTTTATTCCTGCACTGGGCTGTGTGCTCTTTTTCTGGCCCAAGTCTGATGTCTAAAGTCAAGATCACAAACGTGATTTGTTGTTGCCGTGGCTTTAGCGTTTTTGCTCATTTTGGCAAATGTTCCAAAGACTGTGGACGATCGTGATCTTTAAACTAAGCAACTCCGTGGCTTAAAGGCTTTGTCTCTGCTTTGTTTTCTTGCCTATTTTTTCTACTATTTTTTATTTCTCCGATAGTGTTAGTGCTGTTGCTGACTCGATCAGTCGTCACTTTGGCAAAGAAAAAAAGAAATCGAGAAGACTTCCTTTGAATAAACTTTGTGGTTTGTTGTTTTGGTGTTACTCGATTTATGTTTGTTCATTTATTTTGACAAAGCCGCTGGCTCTGTTGCTTTTTCGAGGTAAAATCCAAAATTGTGTGGGCGTCCCTATAGTCGTCTCTCTTTACCTTCATATATCTCGCTCTTTCTATCTGTTTGTGCGGCGCCGCCGCTGTGGCAAAAGAATTGTGTGTTTATGTAGAAGGAAAAATCCCCCCGGCTCTGGATCCAGCCGCAGTACACACTCTGATTGATGTGGGGCACATTAATCAAGCCATTGAAGCGGCCGTCTGTTTGATGTTGTTGCAGCACGGTCCGATTGGATCAAGCGATCTTGTGCCACTCATAACATATCCCCTCTCAGCCTTTTATGTACACGTAAAATTTTGCAAGATAAATAAACAAGAACTGACCAGTCTATTGAGTTGGAAATGTGATTATATTGCATATAGTGCGTTCAAATTCCCTGGAAAGTCTATTGATGTTGTCTTACTTATTTTATTTAAAGTATTTCGGTAGGACAGTCAGTTGCTGTAGCTCACTCTTTCTTCTATATATATTGTACTTAACCATTTTCCCAGTTTTTTCTTACCGTGCAGCACACTTTACTATATTTAGCAGTGCTCGGTCCGTAATCGAAGCGATCGCTTAGTGAATTCGGTTTCGTTTACTGATCGCACGCTCACTTCTCACTCGTTTGTTTTTTGGCCAACTTAATGGGCAATTTGTTTTCAATTAATTGGCTTGTTGTGTTAACTGCCTAATGATTACTCAAAAGCCCAGCTCTGGGGCTTCCGTTGAATCGGAATTTCAATCTCCCTGATCTCAGATCTTTTTCGTTTTTGTTTTCGTTTTCACTTGCACTTTTACACTCGCCGCTGGCGGATCATAAATTCTCATTGAATGAGATGCAAACGTTGCTGTCCATTAAAAAGAAGATCAAAGGCAAGGCGATAGACAGTGGGGTTGATCAAGGGAATTTTTAGGAGGCAATCATAGGAAAAAAAATTTTTTCAAGGTATGTGTCTATAAAGTAAAACAAATAGGAGCTTTAAGCCTTCGTATATATTTCTTATTAAAGTATTATATTAAAAAATATAATAATTTATATTAAAGCATCTTAGCTATGTATATACAAGCTTACCAAATCAATTTTATAGAAACTCAACCTTTATTAGCCATATTGAATTAAAGTTTTAGTCCCCAGGACTTCCACTGTTTTCTAATAAGTCCCAGACAAGCTCCGTAAATTCATTCAACTATTTGCTATTCCCGCCAGACCATGCAAAATACGCTTTATGCCACATTAACAAATGGGAGCATATTTTGAGGTGAGGTGTGCCTTAGTAGGAGCACAAGTTAGTCTCTGTTCGTCTGCCCTTTTTGATATGCCGCCGTTGTCGTCGTAGTCGTCGGTTCTGCTTTTCTTAGAATTTGTTTGGAGGCAAATGAGGAAACCCAACGGAGAACTCATCCGTGGAACTCAGAACACATTCGAAATGGGAATGATCGCGGACAGCTCTGGAGATGAAAAGATGAAGATGAATGGCAGATGGTCTGTGATGTGATGTGTCTTTGAAGTGAAGTGTTTTGTGTTCATTAGCTCATTGCCACTAATTTAGTTTCTGGGCAGCATTAACATATAGCTCAGCTCTCAGAAGTCTTAATTGTTCCTTTGGAACCGGAGTCGTTTGAAGTTGCTAGCGATGTTGATTGAAGGAGATCGGCTTTGACTAGAGACTACAAGACTATCAGAATTTCAAAGAAATTTCTAGTAAGATATATGTATTTATTATTTTGACTTTCAATTAAGTAGGGAAGATACTAGGAATAATTATTCTTTGTATTTAAAATTAGTTGAAACGCTCATTTTCCCTTTGAAATATATAAAAAGGATAAAGTCTCATCCAAATGGATTTTACTTCTAGCCAAATCTTTAAGAAATTCATATTATTTGTCTAAGAAATTGAGTTTTTTTTCCCTTAATACCTACACCCGTAAATATTAGTTTATATTTAACGAGATTTATTTACCATTTTCTTTGGTGTTCCTTTTCCATCCTATAGCATTCAGTCACCTACATTTTCAATCGCAACTTAACCTTCTGACCACATTTTGCCCAGTTCTTGGCCTACCCAAAGATGGTATCATATTGCCGAGCTGGAAGCCGCACAAACCTGCAGCACACCTCCGTAAGCTCTCAGGCATCTTGGAAATTTTTTGAGTTACACCCAAGTATAACCAACCTAGAAAAGTGTCTAAGTAACTCATATAGTTAACCACTTTAAGGTGTTCGTTTACATCTCTCTTGTTTTTTGTAGTTGCTCTGGTTGTTTCTGGTTGTTGCTCTGGCTTTTACCTTTTCTTGCTCTTTTCTCACCCCTTTTAGTGCGCCTTGGGGCCGGGAAAGTGTGAAGAGACATAAGAAAGGCCGCGCGCTTAAGCAAAATCCATACATAAAAGCCAACTTTCTGCACTATAAAAAAACCTCTTTTACATGACATGACACAATTTGCCGGCACTGTCGCCGTGTTATAGTTGTTGTTTAAGTTTCGGTTGTTGTTGCTGTTGGCGGTGGTGGCTCGCCACTTCGACATGTTTGTCTGAGGTTCACTTCAGGTAAACCAAAAGCTCGGTCTCTATAGCTGCAACTTTGCTGCTCTTAAATGCACCGAAAAAAATAATTAAATAATTATAATATATAAAATATTTAAAATTAAAGAAACCACGATAATAATAGTATAGAAGTTTAAGGTGTTTTCATAGTTAAACTATTTAATTTATAATTTATAGGAGCACATTTTTTAACTTATACAAAGTCTTGTCTTTTAAACTTTCAATCCTTAATTCTCATATTATTTAAATGCATTTTTTTATCCCAACAAAAATGTAATATTAAACGATGACTTACTAAAAACTAGAAAAAGAAATTAACTTTAATGCCCTAAAATAAAGTGTTGGAATCCCCCTAAATTATATTTGAAAAAATCTAATTAAATTGAGGTTATACTTCCTATTGCGGGACTTAAAAATAGGAGAAGTCTTGCTTTTATTTGTAGTAATTTTATCTAATATTTTCCTCTGTGCACAGTTGATAGTCTGCGTATTTTCTGCTGCTGCTCTCGTGATATTATGCCAGGTTTACCTCGGCTCTGTTTACTCTACCACTTCTCCTTCTCCTCCTCCATGGCCATTCCCCTCGTCTTCCTTTTTAGCGTTTTGTTTATCGCGTGTGAAAATATTTTTTGCGCTTTTAGTTTTGCCGAAAACTTTTCGGCAGACATAAAAATGTTTAAGTTTTTCGGCAAGAGCAGATGAAGATTTGCTAGCTCGACACCAAAGAGATGCATACGAGATTGTTTATACGAAACGAGATTGTTTTTTCTTGGTCGATATTGAAAGCTTTTCAAGCTGAGATGAAGAAATTGTTTTTTTATCTTCTAACAGGTAAAATGTTTTAATTAAAAGTGAATGAATGAGGCTAATTCCGGTCTTTATTTTGATGGTGAATATTGTTTAAATAGGTCTTAAAAAATGTAGAAAAGACAAACAGAATTAAATGTATATATTAAGGTATTTATTATTTGCAAAGAAAATATATCGTGGGATATTTTTATATCCTCTTTAAATATAAACAAATATGTATTTAATAAAAGTCAAAGTGGGGAAAAACTGCAAATGCAATCAAAATTCAAAAAGACAAACATTGAGGAATGAAAATATACAAAACAGTCGAGCAAATATTTTGCACTTTATTAAGCAAATAAAGTTCAAAAGGTGTATTGTGATTTAATCAAAGGTTATTAATAAATCAGTGGACGAATATTAAGCAAAAGCGTTTGACTGCATTCGATTGGTCGTTAATTAACATATCGGCAAAGTTCAATTAATTGGCAATCAATCATTTTTAATGAAACAACAACAGCAGCAGGCAACAGAGACTTGTTAGCGAAGCGGCCAGGAAGAATCGGGCGACATTATCGTCTCCCAGCGATCTTGAACTCTGTGTGGAAAAGCTGTAGGAATAGAAAAAAAAAATAGGAAACAGAAAACGTGCCACGGTGGAGAGATGAGATGAAGAAATAATGCTGCAATTCTATTGAGCAGGCAACGAAATAGCAACAACAACAACAACGAAACGTGCCACACGATTGACAAGCGGTTTTTGGTCCGGCCCGGGGACTTGCAGCCCCTCCTCTCTCTTCTTCATGGTGTTTTCCAACTTTTCCAGCCTGCGGCAGAATAGCCTGCAGCTGCAGCTAGGATGCACAGGAGAAAACTCAGCTTTAATTGATGTATTATTAAAGCAAATAAAATGTTATGTAAAGTCTTTTTATTTCTTTAAATTTAAAAGTAAACTTTAATGCAATTTAATACACAATCACTAGATTCGCACTAAAAATGTTATCTGGCAGTAAACATTTATTTACTTTATTGTATTATTGAGCCGAATTACCAATTGCATAATACACTCAATTTTTTACTGTGTGACTTGGCGGGACTGTGGCAATAGTTGCGAGCCAACCTGGCCGACAAGCAACTCAGTTGCGGGTGCCACTGCATTTGGCGTTAGGTTAGCACAACCTCGTCCCCCCTGTTGGCCAGGAGTCGCAATCATGGCCAAGATCCAGCCAGGGATGCCTGAGGAAACTGCGACTTTTCCGAGACAAAGCGATTATGGGTTGGGGGCAGGCGGTATTTGTGGGAACAGTTTGAAAAGTCAGCGGAGAAACGTTGTGGGAAAGGCATAGTTAGTGGCCAGGACTGTCAAAGGTAGCAGGGAGACGGTAAACTTTACTTAAAGTTTATAAACATTAATTAATTATATTCTGTCGCAAGAAAATTAAGCCAATATCAAAGTTAAATTCAACATAATTTCATCAAAGGGATCTTTAAGTGGAATTTATTGACAGTAGGACTTGTTCTTAATAAATAAAATTGAATAAGAACCGATGGAAATTAAAGTAAAAAAAGTAGATCTAAAGAAATATTATTAACCCTATATACAAAATTATAAATAAAACCGTGACAAATCACTTGCGCAGTCACTGCTTAGGAATAACCGGTCCGCAGTCACATCTCTTACTCAATTATAATGCTTAGTAGCTCGATTTCTCGCCAACTGTAATCTTAGCAACTACCCGGACACCGCGGAACAGGCAACAAGCTATTAAACTTCTCATTTGGCTAAAAGAACAGCTCTCGGGACCCTCGCTTCGAACTCCTCCGAACATATTTCAAACAAATTTATTTGCGCCTGCAATTTACGAGGCTCTTTCATCGCCCGAGCCCGGGCGGGGAGAGTGCGGAATCAGGCAAGACAACTTGAGACGGAGTGCAGGAAAAATCTACAACAACTAACGGCGAGGCATAATTAAAATGTTACATCCAGCAGCAGGCAAATGAGGAAGCTGATGCTGCAGAAAGCGGGAGAAAGGGGGGATTTATATATGTACGTAGGTACATATATACAACAGCACTACAACTCACAACAACATGCAGCTTTTGCCGGCGACGACGACTACTAGTTGCGCATGCGCCTCGATGCAAATTAATTTGCAGCATTTTTCCTGCGCTTCAGCAGCTTCTCTCTACATGCTGCAAAAATTATGCTAATTACAAAAGTTTATTAAAATGAAAAAAAAATGAATATGGGGTGCACTAAGAAAAATGGGGTAAGTTTAAAATAATTTTCTAGAACTCTTAAGATGTGTTATAAGTGAGTCGATACTAGATTTCACCTGCTTGGTCTGAGGAATATTTAACAACCTATTTCAGCTGAGTACCCTTTCCTGACGATCAGTTTTCAACATTTGCGCCGTCACCGAATTCGTACTTGGGAATTCCAGATGCACTATTTTCTACAAAAATGATTGAAATGCCTGTTTAACTCAGTATCCTAAGCTTACTATTTAAACTGCTAAATATAACCCGATCAGTGGTGGTGAATGCTATTCGAAGCTATCCTTAGATACTTTTCTTAAATTTCATATACAATTTTTTAAATGAAAATGATTTTTTATTTTTGTTTTCTTCTTTTTTCCTGTGTAAGAGTCCCACTCCTAATTCACCTTAATTTGCCATCATAATTTTTGTTGCGCTCGCACGATGCCCTCTGACGAAATGTAAATTTGTTGGCCCTGTTGGAGCGGCCTGTGGAGTTGGCAACAAAGTTGCCTGGCAATATCCTCCTGCCCTGTCGTCTTCCCAATCAACTTGTTAAACTTTTCCCTCTCTCTCTCTCTTGGAATTGGCCATGTGTGAAATGAAATGCATGAACACGAGACGGATGTCACTCCAACAAAAAAAAAAGGAAAGGCCACGCACGCGCTTTTTCACTTAGTTTTCATGGCAGGGAGTGTGCGTGTGTGTGGTGTGGGAAATTTGTTGATTAAACTTGTGCAGAACTTTTTAATTGCCACGATGTAGTCGCAGACAGCGGCTATGGGATGTATATTTGACTTTAGCCCCGAGGTGAGCGAAATATGCAAAAGTAAAAGCGAGACAGCGATGGCCGACTTATGAACGGTGGGTGCGGAAAGTTAGCTGACAAGCTTACAAGCTTTTTGTGGGTCTCATGATGTATGAACAAATGTGCAGCATGAATAACTCCACTCGTTCTCGTTGTGCGTGGATATTAGAAAAGTTTCCTGGAAAAATAAATAAAATAACTACTCGAAATAAAGTGGTATTTCTGGTTACTAAAACTTTAAAATATTTTCTATAAATTAAACTAATAAAAAACCAGAAAGGTATTTTAATAAAGTAAAAAACAACTTGAATAAAGTCCTTCATGCTTAAATAAATCCCAAACAAAACAGAAATATTATGAAATATTTTTCATAACAAACTATGATAATAAAGTTCCTCCATAAACTTTTGATTATAACAAATTCTGGGAAGCTCAATTGCCTGGCCATTTATTAAAAACACGTGTCAGTTTCAAATTGGCTCTGAAAGTTGACCACTTGCCCTCGCTCGTTGTCGTACATATCTCCTGACCTTTTGGCACTGAGGGACCATTTCAAATAAAGTTTAATATTTAATAATCCGCTTCAGCGCACAGAGAAGGCATTATCCACCTTCACTCCCATAGTCTTTCTCGCCAAGGTCCAGGCCCGGTCCCGGTCCAATACGATTTAGTTGCAGCCGTGTAATGATCTATGGCGCCTTAAGTCAAGATTTATGCCCTCGACCTCGACGATTGGTATAATATGCATAGGGATGGGGCCAGGATAAAATAAAATAATATAAAGTGAAGAAGCAGCAAGAGCAACAGCCGGGAAGCCATAAAGCCAAAGAGGCGAAAACTTTTATGCAGAAGTCGAGCGCCTTTTTTATACAATAAAATAAATAAAAGGAGACAGCCAGCCAGTCAGCCAGCCAGCGAGTGTGGGAGGAGGCATAAAATTGTATAAATTTATGAGGGGACCCAGTTTGGTAGTCCTAACTGCCTTCGATGTTGGCTTCTTGTTTTTTGGCTTACTTTATTTTTTCTGTAGAATTTAATTGGACATTATATCGCATATTCTTATATAGGCAAAATCAATGCCTTACCATATATCAAATGGCAGGAAAGTACGAGAGGAGCGCGAGAGATATCCAACGGTAATGGCCAAAAAAGCTTTGCCATTGTCTGGGCGGTTAGTTCCTCCAGCTGCCTCCTCGGCTTCGATTGTTGCTCTTGGCATTATTTATGGTTACTTAGCCGACTCACCAACAACTCCCATCTCGCCGCCGATCTCCGCCACGATGTGTGAACAAAAACCTATATCTCCCGCCATGGGAACGGGAACATCTGGGAATGGGAAATCGCACTCGAGCGCTGCTGCTCCCAACTTCCTTCTCTCTGTGCCTAATCACGTTTCTTCCTAACGATTATTTTTTTTGTAAAAAAAAAAATAAAGAAGCAGACTTTTCCATGATGTCAAACAACTCATTCAAATGTAATAATCGGATGAAATTTCTCCCACATCAGCCTGACACTCTTCGTGTTATTACACAAGGGAAAGGCGTTGCATAACGAGTAAATTTATGAAGTAACATTACTATAGCAGAGGTTTTAAAGGAAAATATATATATCTTGATTTAATTATTTATTGTACACATTATTTTGAGGTACTTAAAATATTTATTTTAGGGTATAAAGAGGCAGCTCTTAATTTAAATTTATGGAACCATTCCTAATTAGATTTTGAAAGAAATTTTAATATCTGATAAGGAACATATTTGAAATAAATTTGTAAATATATATAAAATTAAATATATATAGCATGAAATTTACATATTTTTATGAATATTTTCCTCAGTGCTTACGTTATATCTCTATCTGTCCAGCTGGGCCAAAAAGCTGTCGCATCTAAAGCGCTTTATCTCCTCTCTATTGTGTTTGGGAACTGTGATGCAAGTCAATGCCACGCCCGCTCAGTGTCGTCTATATATTCGCCCACAGTCGACTTAACTGGCGCCCAGTTTTTAAATCGGCTTAAATTATGAATAGCCCGTGGAGAATGAGGGAATAAATGCCGAGATGCTGATGTGGAATGAGCCAAGAATGGTCTTTCCATTATTATTATTAAGTTGTTTACTTTGCCTGAAAATTTGCCTAAGACTTTGATAAAGTTTACATTTTGTGGATTTTCCAGCAAAGGCTAAAAATACAAAAGATTAAAATTAAGTCATAAATTTCTTGAAAATTCGAAAATGGATAATAAGAACCAAGAAAATGTTTAGCAGATAAATAAAAAATAAAAAATTCCTCCTTCAACTCAATTCTCCCACTGCAACCCCTTCTCTCCTTCCACTTACTCTCGAAATATTTCAAATGCTTTGCATCTTAATGGTCCTGTCCCCGAGCGACCTGCTCTGGAGTCATATGTTTATCTGGGACCCTGGACATTAGATGGGAATTATGCTGGACCCTAATTAATGTTGACATGGGATATATTTTTCTCTTCTCCCCCTAAGGTCGCTTAAGCTTTTGTGTCCACTGTCCACAGCTGAAAATATGCCAAAAGCGAAAGGGAAATAAAATAAAAATCTGCTAGATTAGTGCGTTAACAAGGGGTCAAGGAAATGTCTACCCTTGTCTTTACTTGCAGATTATCAGCTTCGTTTAATGGAGAATTTAATTTCAACCTCAAGAACAGATTTTCCGCTTCGCCTTTTTTCGGTTATAATTAATTTCGAATGTCAAATTACAGCACGACTCCTCTGACAGGATGACAAGTGAAACTTTATACACATAATTAAATAATTTTCTTTTCACGTTCTTTTTTTTTGTGTCACTTTTTCGCCACTTCTCTGGGGTGGAAATAAAAAAGTAAAGCAGCCAAGTCGGAGGGCTTCACCTGGCTGGCAACTTTACTTGCATAATTTACAATTCTTTTCAGTTGCTCTTTCGGTCTCTCTCATAAATTAAGATGAATCATGAAATAATAAAAAGTGAAAATGCGTCAACTAATTAAAATGGCTGGCCCAGGGTCTCAAAGAAGGGGAAATTATGTGTGAGAGTTAAAGAGTAGACACTTGAACTGAAACTTTATGAAAAATTCCACAGGCATCAGAGTGACATTGCTGAACCGATAATAAAGGTTTAAAAAGAGATAAGAAAATTAAATTAAATAAAAGTAAATATTCCTGAAATAAAATTTGATTGTTCTTTTTTCTAATAACAGTGTAACGCAATGAGCCTACCATATTTGTTATTGTAAATTTTTGCCTTAACACTTCGATGAAATCTCGTTTATTTGTATAATCAAACAAAAACACCTCTTAACGAGGTGAGATAAAAGTGACGATGGCACACTCAACACAAAAAATTTCTGATACCAAATTTTGTGACGATTAATAGCTATTTAAACAAAACTAATTAAAAAATTTTTAAATATTTTTGTTTAAATAGCTATTAATCGTCACAAAATTTGGTATCAGAAATTTTTTGTGTTGAGTGTGCCATCGTCACTTTTATCTCACCTCGTTAAGAGGTGTTTTTGTTTGATATCAGAAGTTTTTAAAATGTCATATGTATGTAGGTCTGCCATTGTTAGTATTAATTAGTATACCTCAATACCATGACCAGGGGTCGTTCCTTTATGACTTAGCTATTATTAAAAAATTATAGTACATAGTTATGACATCTGAT
>VNJW01005780.1:0-47654 GCA_008042615.1 Drosophila auraria
ATTTCGGCCGTTCCGACATATATACTGCGTGCTAAAGAAATAAGACTATGCTGAAAATTTCAGCCCGATAGCTCAAAAACTGAGAGACTAGTTCGCGTAGAAACCGACAGACAGACGGACAGACAGACAGACGGACATGGCTAGATCGACTCGGCTGGTGATGCTGATCAAGAATATATATACTTTATGGGGTCGGAGATGCCTCCTTCACTGCGTTGCAAATATCATGGCAAAATTATAATACCCTCTGCAAGGGTATAAAAAGACTCATTAAAGCCACATGATGTTGTTAGCGAAAACCCGTTTGGGGTTCCATAAATTAATTTCGTTACAAACTTTATAATTAGAACAAGTCGGGCGAAGACCTAAGGAATTCGAGTTTCTTTGAGTTTCCAGTTCCTGGACCAACCTTCGCTATGTCCTCCTGGGAATCGAGGAGCGGCTTTGGCTGACCTCGCGACGTGATCACTGGATTGGGGGGCACTCGCAGCTCTGGCGGCGGCGGGATGTGCTGCACCTGTGCCTGGATCACCTGCGGTGGCGAACGGTGGTACTGAGGCGCCACTGTGGGTGCCTTCGGGGTGGCGGACGGGCTGCTGAAAGCTGACCCGAAGCGCACTCGGCTGGGCACATGCTGCTGCTGCTGCTGTGCCTGGCTCTGGCCCTGGCTACGCGCGGGGCCGCGCTCTGAGGAGGTGTCCACCAGCTCGCAGCCCACGTTGCGGGGCCAGTCGCAGGTCTGGAGCTCGTGCGAGTACATCAGGCCGCCGGTGCAGCTCTCGAGCAGCGCTCCGCCGAAGACGCACACATAGTACTGGGTGCAGTCCGTGGGATGCGGGTAGTAGCCGAACTCCTCGGGGCAGTCGAAGCTAAGGCCATTGGAGCTGGTGGGCTTGACGTTGGTGCCGAAGCTGCGTGAGCTGGTTATGCGTGAGGCTCGTTTGTTCTGGGCCTCTGTGGGTCCTGAAAGGAGAAACGATGGAGCAGGATTAGCAGTTATTCCAAGCAAATAATATATTGGTATGAGATATTGAAGCTGGCAAGATTGTTTAAATGGCTGTACCTCGGCCACATTGTATCAGACCCTAATATCTTTCGGTGATTGAAATTGCAACATCGCCGACAGCAATGGTTGGCATAGGCTGTCACGGTTTTATTTGCACTTTTAATAGATTTTTTCTACACATGCAAACGTGAATGTGTGGTGGAACTTCGGAGTTTTTGCCGATCATTGTTGTGGCATCGCTTGACCTTCTCGAACTCGCAGCCAAATGCCACGAGCAATACCAGAAATTTATTCTTAATAACAGTAGCTATATGTATAATCGGCATATAAAGCTGAGAATCTGCCGCTTCAGGAATGCGGCGTAAGATATTTGCACGGATTGCGGAAGTTCTTTGTTTTTCTATTAGGACCCAGGCATTAAACGATTCTAAATATGCGTTTATTGCCTAAATCACTTACTAATTGCCAAAACTATAGGGACTTTGAGCTCCAGAGTCCGACCAATTTGTATGCGAATGCACATGGGAAACTGTTAGCCCAGCGAGTGGCCGAGTTCTTTTTAGCACTTCAGTTTTAATGCCTTCCGAGAGCGGATCATTCAGAGTTTATTCCCCTCGAATTTTCGCATATTGAGGCACGGCCAATGGCGGCGATACTTGTCTCGTTTTCGGCGTTCGATGCCGGAATGTTAATTGAGAAACGGAGCTCGGCTCAGCCCACGAGCAGCAGGCGGGAGAAAGAACGGCACATGTGGTTGCATAATACCCGCAATTTATGGCCGTTATGGCAATCTACATCGCCAGCACCCAGTACCCAGCATCCGAAGGCGAACAAAAAATAAGTCCCAATCTTTTAGTGCGCCTGCAGAGCGATTTGCGCTGAATCAGCCATCAAGTGGTGACAATTCGCCGGCCAAAAAAAGTTTTAATTATAAAAACGTGCCGTTATAAGCTCGCCTTATGCTTCACAAAGGTAACTGCACCCAAATAAGAGCTGACCTCAAATGCCTCGCGAGACAGAATGAGTTTGGCTCCGAAAAAAGCCCATTTGTAGTGACGGAGTCGACTGATTACGGCGAACAATTGGGGCTCAATTTGAATTCAATTGAAATCAATTCTTTGCAATCAAAGTTATTGCAGCTTAAATGCTGCACAAGCAGCGCCAGCGCCAAGTACGGCTGTTCCAAGGCAACGGAGGAGCGACCGGCTCCGCCATGTTTTCGCTGGAATCTATCTGTTTTATTACTCGACGGTGAACAATAAATTAGGCAGGCTAAAGCCTACGGCCACAAAAATATTGCATAAGATGCCAGCCCAGCCCAGAGTACGGAACATCCCGACTTGAAATCGGTATCACTCCACCTATCCAGAGAGACACAATTAAGGCCACAAATGGTCGAGCTTTGTGCTACGATTTAATTGTAACGCGCGTCCTAACCAACTCTATAATAAGCCAGCAGCCAATGCCGTTATGCTGCACTTTTGACCGGACACGAGTGGCAGGAGAGGCACGTTGAGCTAACAAGCAAAACAATGTGCTTACCCGTTTGATGAACCCGCCTTATGGCCAATCTCTACATTCACTTTTACCATACTCCCCCGAGTACTTGGGAAACCGAGTCGTCGTCGTCTGATAGACATTTTATAATTGGGCGTAGATGAATTGCTAATTCGAGGCGCGTGCCCCGCAAGGAGAAAGGAGCCCTCTCAGCTGGATCTAGTGCAGGGAGCATTAAGATTCGCCACCTACGCAGTCCGACAGAGTGTGCAAAATAGTGTCAAGGCTCCGGGAGGGCATCTACTTGGCATGCAGCGGAGCTGGCGCGCTCTACAAATTGTGTAATTAACGCGCGAAAATGTCGTCCGGAGTCGGCGTCGTTGTCGAACTCTCCGTGGTAGCTACATTGACCGAGTCCGAGTGACTGATATACGGGCTGGGGCACAATGAAAGCCAATCACGTGCCAATGGCAATTGACCATGCAAGAGCCTAGACCCGCCGTCAGCACGGATGACATTTGTATTAGGCCAGGCAGTCCATAGCCCACAATCCACAGTCCACAGCCCACACTTGGCAGCCGCGCTGATTGTTTGCTGTTCGTTGTTGGTTGTTGGTTGTTGTCATTGCGTTTGTGTCGCTGCCAGGCTATGCAGGCTATGCTGAGCTATGCTATGGCCAGTGCTGTGCAATCGTGCTTTCTGCTCCACTAAACAATACGACTTGTACGCTCTGACGTTACAAGCGGAGCTAACGCTGAGGCCGCCGGAGCTAAAGCTGAAGCTGAAGCTAATGCCGAGGCTTGACTGGCCCGCAGTTATGCAACTCGCAGTAATTCGACCATAAGCCTGATTGGTTTTGCTTGGCGCTTGTCTCTGGCACTGGCACTGGCTTATTTATACTGCTCCACTTGGTAGTTAATGAGTATGGCAAGTGACGCGACTCTCAGAATACCCTAGAACCGAATCCGAAGCCACCTGACCTCCCTGCTCCAAGCCACTGGCTGGTAGCCTCACCATTTCGAGCCGCTGAGCAGGCTGCTTGGCCTTTCCGTATACTGTGCCCAAAGTGCACTCGACCAACAACTTCTCAGCCGTAAAACGCGGCTTGATGAGCAACTTGACTTTCGTGTCAGTCGGAAGCGGCCATAAAACACGGCACTCACGGCAGTTGGCTGCGGTAAGCGTGGCTATCGTGGATAAATAGTATCTCGCTTTGGGACAACTTGCTGAAGACCAGCGTGAGGCATTTTATTATCAATTTATTTGAATGCCGCTGCTCGAGAGATGCTCGCTGGGCATTTAAAATCAATAAAAGTGTCGTGTCTCTCTGAATGCTGAATATTTATGGGCTATAAGCACCCCTGCGCGGTGTGCGGTAGTCTAGATCTGAGCTTAGGAGATCGGGCACAGACACGGCCCTGCCGCCGTGTATCACACGATTGTTTGCATTGATTAAGCGGTTCCGCGGGCAAGGCGTTAATTTATGTAAAGCGCCATTTGTTTAATGCCTCGCTGGGCCTTAACGAGGTCTGATGATACAGCTAATGCCTAGCCCAAAGCCCAAGAGCCGGCGCGGCGATGTGTCACCGCCTGGCGGCCCAAAAGCCGCTAAGTAGCGGCCTGAAAGGCGGCATTTCAACACTGCCTCCGACTTATTTGAAGCCATAAAATTGGCAACCGCCAATAGCATGGCCAAATTTAGACAAATGGCGCGAAGCATTGCACTAATTGCCACCTCGTTTGGCAGCGTCGGATGCAGCCTCGAGATCTGATTTATGTCGGCCGTAATGAGCCATTTGACCACATTGAAATGGCCGAATGGAGATTTGTGGCCGAAGGTAGGGTCTTTAAATCGATCTGTTTATGGGGCTTATGGCCGTTTTCCACTATTATTCTTACTGCTGCAGGGCACCTTTCTCTTCCATTAAAGTCCGAATCCGATTTAATTACTCGCTCAGCCGGCTTGTAAAACTGTCTCTGGCTAAGCGAAGTCACTGCTGCTTGGCCGCCTCGATTGATGGCTCAATTTCTATTTCGCGTGCTTCGCGTTTGAACTTTTAATTAAACACGGCTGACCAGCGCGCACCCGGCAAGTTTGTTGCCTAAGTCTTTCGTTTTTCGATTCGCTGGGTGCGGTCCGCAATTAAACGCACGCTCGCTCAGCTCAGCACAGAGCATAGAGCACACCCGCAAGACGGAAATATAAATCATGGCCTGCCGGCTGCCGGCGGACTAGCAGGCTTTGGCTTTCGTTTGTTTCCATTTTCAATCGACTGCACAAATCAATGGGAGGGCCTCGAAGAGCGGCAATGGCAAAGGCGGCCGCCCCAATTGATTGTTGCATTCCAACATTTCTCCCATTACGAAACGTGGCCCAGGTGACCACAGCCGAGGCGCCGCTTTGCATGCTCACACGCGCAGGAAGCCGACAGAGGAATCAGCTTCGGCGTGAGCTTTTCCTTTCTAAAGGAAAAGTCTCCGCTGGCAGCTGCACTTCCTGGGAGCAGTCGCCGATATACTAAATAATTGTGCACATGCGGTTACCCTTGCCCCTACCGGTGCGCTTTGGGGACATTCATTTCGTTGAAATAAGCCATAAATAATGAGCAATTTAGTCGGCACGTGCGCCAAGTCAGCAGATTTAAGGCAGCGCGAACAGATTTGTTCCTCTATTTTGGCCCATCCTTGCCCAACCTAGGACGTTCTACAGGGAAGCTTTCCATCTGACAACTAAATGCCATAATAACTTAATTGAAAGATGAAACCATTACTCAGCGGGAAGACCACATTTTTCCGTGCCATCGGAATTAACCAATTTCGCGATCGGCGGCATGACAGATTTGGGGGATTTAGGTAGTCGCAGCTTGAGATGGAAATGGAGATGGAGGGAAATAAAAATGAAATAATCGCAGTAGTCAGCAGTGTACCTATTTTCAAAGTGTACCACAAAACAGGAAATATGCAGCACTCACTCTCCGTGCCCCATGCCTCTCTCAAGCCGATTGCTTTCCTTTTCGTAGCCGTGGCTGTGGGCCACATTCAAATACTAAGTGGAGCTCCGGCCTGAAGCGCTTTTCGGCTATTATGCAACGAGAGTCTATCGACTGGCGTTGTGTTGTTGCCACACGTACAATCGACAATGTACATTCGGAGCTGTGCTTGGCGGCGCTGTGCAGTGGCAGTGGCAGTGGCGGTTCGCTTTTCCCTCACCATTTTCGGGGAGAATGCTCCAATTTGCTGGCCAGGCAATGGCTTTGGACTTTCTTTGCTTACGAGCTCACTTACGAGCCGCGAAGTCAGCGGAGTAGCCTGGCCAGCCAACCACATGGAGAATGGTTAGTGGGTCTCTCGGTGTGTTAACTGCCGCGGCTAGTTCGATTTAATGATTACGTCCACGGAGTCGGAGCTGTGACTCTGTGTGCTCCAGCGCCGCTTATCGCCGCATAATGATCTATATTGGCCACAGACTATAACGGCCTTCTCCGTTGTGCCAATTTCAGTATGCGGTCATGCAGCTTTACAGGCTGGACCTGCAACTTCTGATCTCCGTATCATTACCAAGACTTTTGGTATAAATCCTATTTAACAATAGGAGCCCAGAATAATGGTCAATCAAATCGTGGAAAAATGCGCCTGAAATAAATAGAGGGGGCAGTCACATGAAGCGGCCACCTGTACATGTCATCGGCGGTACACGCAAACGGCTTGATTTTCGGGGCACGCAGTGGAACTCGCAAGCCAGTCCATGCACTCGTTATGACTGGCAATATGACACTTGTGGCACACGATTTTATCAACTGGGCAACTTTTCAAAATGTTAATTGGCAGCAAACTTTCAAATCATTTTCGAAATATGGCACTAGCTCCCGACAGGCTGGCCTGTGCCTGTGCCTGGTCCCGACTCCAAGCTCCAGAGGGAGCAGTGCTCCAGCTCCATGAATCAAGTCAGACTTTGGGCTGTTCTAGGGACTTGCAACTCGACCACATTCCAGGCCATAAACTAGATTTGCATTTGTGAGCTGCCCAGAAAGTGAATGCTGCTGGCCAGCGACTGCTGCTGACGACAAAAAGCTCAGAAAACGGCGCGAAAGTGGGTCAAACCGAGAATGTTGCATAACCGCCTGCCACACAACACGGCACTCACCGAGACCGCGGCATACATGCAACCCCAGTGGTGTGTTGGTATCTCAGATCTTTTTGCTAGTGGCAGCAACTAGACCACGCGACGGCAAGTCGCCGCCGTCTGTGACTACAACTGCGACTGCGACTCTAGCGACTCCACGACAACACCACATTGTGGCGCAAGGCTTGCTGCCTGCCACGCCCACCTCAAAATCGATCACTTTCGCTTGCTGCAACTGGGCGACGGCGAATGAGACTGCAACGGCAGCCACTCGATTTATGTGCTGGGCAATGTCCGCGGTTCGTGTGTCGCATTCGCAATAAGGCTGCAATAATCGAAGCAGGAGACGGGACCAGAGACTTGGCCAAAGCCCAGTCTGGGCGGTGACAATTGGCTGTCTAGAGCGTCTCGGGTGCTACTCGGCAAGCAGCAGAGTGGCACTGGGAATGGGAATGGGAACTTTGCGACGCGTGATTTGCTCTACAAATACGAAACTGATTTCGATGTCGTAAAACGCTCCGAGGGCGATCCGCAGCGATTGCATGTGTGTCGCTCCGCGTGTACTACATGACGGCAGTTTGTTTTCGTCACAGACACGGCTGACGCCGCTCCAAGCAACATTTCAATGAATTTCTGCTTGCAACACGCTTAGGAATACGCTCTGCTAAGGGAAATCCACATAATTGAGCTGGTAGATGTATCAAAATACCATTTGCAGTTTGCCTTGACCGCTGCCGCAGAGGCGCATCTCGGCCGCCTCCTCGGACCCCATCCCATCTCGTGCCTGCGAAGGTCAGGGTCCATTCCATGCCCCAAAATGAAAACAAGAGGAAGACAAAGAAGTGGGCGGTGTCAGCAACAAATTGCAAAGGCAACAAACCATAAATTTGGCGAAACAGCCAACTCTAAAGTAGCCGGCACGAAGGAAGCACTTACAGAGTGCGACTGCCGGGCTGGTTGGCCGACTGGCTGGCCGATACCCAAAAATTTACATACAGTAACGGCAGCACAGATTTCTGCTTCAGCGCGCCGTTTGCTATTTACCGTTCAGCGCGATTCGCTATTGAAAGGAAAACGCCCCGCCAGCATCATCTGCTCCATTGGCATCCACAGCCACACACTCGCTCCCAGGTCAAGGTACTCCTCGAACTCAAACTCGCATCTGGCTTCGCCTAGCGAGCGGATCGTGGAAACCCAAATTAAAAAAAAACTCCGCGCTGAAATATTGTACTCAGCAGCACTTGCTCTGTTTGAGCCGGTGGAATGTTATTAATTTATTGGCAAAACAGCACTTTTTAAACTCCGATTTACTTGGCAACTCGAAATGCTAATCTGCTGCGCTTCTGCTGGCCCAGCAGGTGCGCGGAAGTGCGTCTGTTTGCCTACTTTATCGGCATTCAGCCTGCTAATCTCCCATCCAAAAAGGTTCGAGCGCTGTCTGGAGAGGCTTATATGATCGACATGAGCCCGCTGAGCAGCAGCGACAGCAGCGTGGCTGACGTGGACAGCGACGGGCAGTCATAAGAGTAGAGTAGCGGCCGCAGAGTAGTGGCAATAACAATTTTCCTTTCACTTTTCATTTAAATGAATTTGATAAGCACCAGAGCAACAGACAACTGCAACAATGACCGGACCGGGCCAGACCACGGACCACCAGAGACCAGGCCAGACCAGACCGCGTTAAGACAACTTGATAGTGCCGGAAATCTTTGCTCTCCACTCGGTGCCCGATGTCTTACATTAGCGTACTTGTTTCGGCACACGTTTTTCCAAAATCTAGGTACTTGCGATCCCCAGATGTATGTGCATATATCTCATGACTTGCAATGCTTCTCGAACCCAAGCCCAAACCCAAGCCACCTAAGTTGGTTGAACCTTCCCGCTGAGTATCAAGTTCCGCTCATTGTTCGTCGCCGAGCGGCGCTTCCGCTTTTCACGAGCTGCAAATAGCTGAAATAATTAGCCAATATGCATTTTCGGTTAACTGACAATCAAAACGGGAGGAGGACAACGCCCCCCTGCATTCGAATTTCGCATTTCGCATTGGTAATCACACTGGCTGCTTGCGGTCTGGCACCCCATTACATGCCACTTGGATGCGTTGTCTTCGTCGTGCGCTGCTGGTTTATGGCCCGACATGCTGCCGTTGACGTGATGGTTTTTGGCACCCAATCGCTCTTGCTGGCCAAGAGAGAGGGGGCCTCGGAGGCGGGAGTGGTCCGAGGTGCACTCGGAGCAAGAGCGAACGGCTATTAGGCCGCCGCCGCCGCTTGATTAATGACGCTGATGGGGCCTGGGCGGGACATAAGCGATTGAATGTCTTAATCTCAAAGTGGCAGCGAATGACGAATTGTGCGTGGTCCTTAACAACTGGTCCGCAGGAGTAAGTGCCTCAGCCCCAGCTGTCACTGGGCGTCACTTCCGACCCACTTTCCCACACGGCGTAGCGCCCACCACAGGCAGCTACGATTCGAGATCAATTTTGAACTCATCTCCACCGAAATCATGGCAGCAAGGGAGCCCGCCACTATTACGTATGCGTAATTTGTAAATAAAGAAAACAATAATAACGGCGCCTGTCAGAGAGGCACTGGAAATTGAAATCTTCCGCATTGGGGAGAAATGGCGTTCAATTGTCGCAATCGCAATAAATAATAATCGACTTTGGCGCACATCTGCTGGGTATCTGGGACTGGGAAGCCCGTTACAGATTTGCCAGTTCGTTTTCACTGCAAGATGAATAGGGGAACTGGAATTGGGCTATTGAGCTCCGGCTACACATGTGTGTCTGCTGCGACCCACTGGGAGATTTGGTCGTGACTGCCGCTACACTTAGCTCCGGGACCGGGACTGCGACTGTGACTGTGCGTGGGTAAAGTCGTTGGCCAGGCCACTGCAGTCATCAGCGCTGAGCCTTCGGCCGGGGCTAGCAGCACGTTAGAGGCATTTCGTATTACAATAAATGCAGTCAAGAGGCAGCCACAAATCGATGGCTGCGTTGCGCAGCGCCGCTCTGCTCAGCGATTTGATTCGATTCGATGGCTATGATGTAAGCGATGTACGGGTATGCGAGTATCATAACGCGGCAGGGGCAGTCCAGTGGCTGGGCAGCCTGCTCAAACTGCACCTACTGCACGATATTAAAACGCAGCTTGTAATTAACATTCCCTTGCCGCAGAGCAGAGCATGTGCAATCGGCTAGAGATGCATTTGAAATTCAGATTTTCGCACGGCGCAGCTCCGGGGCAGGTCTAGGGCGCAGGCAGGGGCTTAGTGCAACTCTAAGGAAAATGAGCAAAAGAGACGCTCGCATTGTTCGGCAGCGCATTTTTCTCATGGGAAACTCTGGCGGTGAGTTAAAAGCCGCCTTCTCTTTCCGCCTCTGAGCCCCATGTGTGCTCTTTACAACGTTTTGTATTAATTAACAAGCAAGGAAACTAACTTCGGAAATCCGAAGCTTACATATCTTACAGTTTGCTAATTTAGAAAAGGCATAACTAAGCCAAAATTGCATATATTCCAATTTGGATAGCTTTTCTGTGCTAGTTTTTATCAGACTAATAAATCTGAATACTGAAATTAGAAATTAAAAAAAAATTTTTTTTAATGTTTGACAATTTTAATTTTTGACAAGTTTTGAAAAAATGGCAAAAAAAAATGTTTGATTTTTTTTTCAAAATTTTGATTGTGAAAAATTGGGATTTTAATGTTGAATCGGAAGATATACGTCTTTTGGCTATCACTTTCTATAAGTGGCTGCCAAGAAAACATCAAAGTCGCGCATTTTTCGGATACGAAAATATTTTGGAAAATATTACAACTTTTATGGACAAACAAGAAAGGAATCTAACTTCGGTAAGGCGAAGTTTCTATACCTTTGCAGTCTGCAATTGTATTATTGAAAATCGATCAATTTTGGTAAAAATGAAAAAATATCGAAGCTTAAAATTTTTATTTTAAATGTACCTACCCATTTTAAATTTTACATGTAGAATTGTGAATTTTCATATATATACTCGTATATACTTTATGGGGTCGGAGATGCCTCCTTCACTGCGTTGCAAAATTCTGGTCAAAAATATAATACCCTCTGCAAGGTATAAAAAGGCAACTATTTCCGAATGTTTGAGTACGGAAGGCTCTATGGAAATGCTCAATAAATAAATAAATACAGAACCATAAATGTGAGTGAAGTAATTGTGAATATGAAAGCTTAGTAGAATTATATCACATCCAAAGTAAATTATGCCATCGGGTTTTCCCTCTCTGCCCAGCAAAAACGTGGACCAACTCTGGAAATGCCAAAAGTAAAGCAAAGGCCACCACACAAAGGCCTCGGGCGCTCGGGGGTCTGGCAAGCAAATGGACCCGCCCAGCCCGGTCCTGCCCAGCCCCAGATCGATCCACGGAGCCAAGGCGCTCTGCAGATGAAAAGTAATGGGTGCAATTGCCTTACAAAGCTTCAATTATAGTTGAGCCGAGTGTGGGCAGCCTTATGATGACTTATAAAATCACTCTCAGTCTCTATTTCGTTTTAAGATGGAGGGAATCACCTCTTAGAACTGACTTCTTACTTAAAAACTAAGGTAGCACGCAGCTTGACAATTCTTGATCACCAATGACTCCTTATTTATTTGAATCTCTGCATTTTTGACACTTTAACGTACGCCAACCCAAATCGGGTTGGACTCAAAAATGGAGCAGCATGCGACAACGAAGTCGAAGTCAAAGGCAACCCACATTGCTGTCTTCTCGTCGTCGTAAATGTAATTGTGGGCGCCTGCTAACGACATTAACTGCTTGCTTATGCCAAATCCAAAAAGGCAGTTACAGCAGCGACAGCAGTACTCGTAATCTGGCGACTTGGCATTAGAATCCAAAAGTGAGCGGCGGGTCGGCCCCACGATCGCCGGACCAACTTGGTTTTTGGGGTCCATGGCACATTTTGGGTGTGCCCCAAAGAGCTCGGAACACAGCGAGAAATATGCAAAACAGTTTGTGGCTTTTGGTTAAACTTCGGAGCTCTAATCCGCCTGACTTGCATGTTTTCTGATACGATATCTTAATGATCCTTGTCCCAATTTTGTCGCGACTCAACTAAGCTGAATCGTTCGCACTCGGATTCCTTCCAGAACCAAAAAGCAAATGACATTTTAATTATTCTCAACGGCTGGCGGGTAATGTGGAGCTCGCGTTGTGGCTGCGGCTTTCATAATTCCGCTCAATAGTCGAGTCAGAAACCAATTCAGGGTCACAAGCGCCAAACGCCAAACGCCTTACTCTGCGGTCTATAAAAGGCGGCGGCTTTGGCTACGCCAGTTGCGCAAGAGAACGCCACCGCCACCGCCGATATGCAATAGAAGCCATAACCATTATGGTTCCTAAGTCCGCCTGCGTCGGCGTCGGATCCGAATCCGGATCCGGACTGAGCCGAAATGCTGTCTTAGCAACCAACAATGCGCCTTATTAGAAAAGCCAAACAATTATAACAGCCAGAATGACAATGGCGAAAACAATTATGCCAGGCAATAACAATAAGTGGAGCTGAATCTAATTGAGACCAACAAGTCGGCTTGGCCTTACACCTTCTACACATTTGTATATCTATCTGTCTCTGGGTTTATTTATCAGTCTCTGCCCTCGACTTTAATGATGGCGCCTTCTGGCGCTATCGAGCCGTGGCTTCACACTGGGGCGATAAACAGTGGGAAATCGAGAAACTAAACTTCTTCGGCATTAATCGAAGGTTCCTAGCTCTGCGATCGATCGAATTCCTGCTAGTAATATCTCAAGGGGCAGTCGAGAGAGATTGGCATCGCCTAGCTGCTGCTGCCAGTGAGTCATGCCACTAAAAACTGAAAACTAACAGCACTAAACGTTAAACGGTTCGCATGGATGCCAAGCCCAGCCGCTAAAACGAAACTGAAAGGTTGCTGTGGTGCCAATTGTGCGGAGTCGGACTGATAATTATTTCATTTCCAGTCGCCATTCCCGTGCTCCCAAGAACCTTGCCGTCGTCGTCGGGCTATAACGCCCACAGTCTCTCGACATCTCGCCTGGCAGTTATGCAATCGACGTTGCCGCCGCCTTTGGGCGCATTCAATTCCATTTTGGCAAACTAATTTGTTGAATTAAGTGTAACAGCAACCCGGCTCAGGCACAGCGATGTCTGTCGGCTGATTGGCTGTTTGGCGGTGCACTCGGCAGCTCACTCCCAGCTTAGCTCAGTGCTCAGTGCTGTTCCCAAGCTCTGGTAAGTAGCTCGAGGGAGTGTCTGCTCTGCTCTGGGCCGCGGAATTCATTAGATCTGTGGCTGCTTGCTTATAAATAATGTGAACCAATTAAAACCAGGTCCCCACACTGCCGTTTAGCTGCCAGACTAAGCCCCAGCAGCTGCAGCGAGCCAGAAGTTTCCCCCTGAGTGCGAAAAACAAAAGACTTGGGCAACGAACGCGGCTTTGTCTTAATGCCATCAGCTTTTGCAACAGCCATACGTCTGTCTCGGCTCGCTCACCTTTGCTGCACGCACCCCCAGTCGCAAATGAATAACATACGAGTCTGCTTGTACGAGTGGCCACAGATCGTGATTGTAGAGTTCTAATTTCTGACTATGTATTCTTTGCGAATCGTTCTCGTTTCTCATTGAAGTGTCGCTGTCTGTGTGCCTGAGACTCTGTTCTCTTTGTGAGCTGAAACCATGCCAAGGTTGGGCCTTCTATTTAAATGCTAAATATGGTAATGTGGAGAGCACTTGCCAGGGCTTGTGCAGCGACTGGTGCTGCTGCTGGGTGTGAACTGGCTCGCTATAATTAAATGTCTTATAACTACCAGCTGAGCGAAACAAAAAGGTAATCAGACCAAAAACCAGACCTGCACCACAACAAGATGCCAAGTATGGGTAACTGATGCAAACCCAGCTGGCTGCGATGACTTAAGCGGCGAGCCTGGACTCAGACGACAGACGACGAAATAGTTGCAAGTCAGCATAAAGCAAATGCCTTGCTAACGGCTACAGGTGACCTTCACCTTTTGCTCATCGCGCTGCCAAAGAGCACAAGCACGAAGATGAAAAACGATGCCAGAAGATCGTTTACATGAAATCAAATACCAAACTAATGCTCAGCCACGACTAACATATCTCTGGCTGGCTCGTTTTGGCAGCCATGAATACCTAACAGGGGTGCTGAGCGGGGAGTCCCGAAACGTCAATTTCCATCTCCCGACCAGATGGGGAAATGCTTCGGACGGCGTCTCCGGGTAATGTCAACCGGCGATGGCGATGGCGTGGCGTCGCATGGCGTGGACCGGCAACCGCACCTCGTCCACCCTGTCGTTGAACTTGAACCCACGATGGCACACGTTTGGCAGGTAAAAGCAACCAGTAAGACCACAACAACAAGGCACGGCCAGGAAAACGCCGGGAAGCGAGCCAGCGAGCGAGCGAATATTGAAAAGCGAAAACACAGCAAGAGCCCCAAAGTGGCATCTTACGACTGGTGGCTGCTGGCTGGTTGGCAGTGGCGCTATTACACGATGGCAAGTTTTCGTTGGCCGTGACATTGAAGGGTCGTCCGAGGTACGCTCTGGTTTTTGTTTCTCTTTTTTAACCCAAATAAAACACTTTTGAGGGCGAAATCTGAAAAGGCTTTCAGAACCTACAATTAACTAAATGGAGTTTGCTTGTAGACTTTGTCCAGCAGAAGCAGAAGCATTCCTGGCTAGGGATAGGACAGCGTAATTTATGTGCTCCGCCGGAATAAATGCATTCCACACTCAGTGGTTCACTGGTGGGCAGTGAGCTGCGGCGGACAGAAGACATTAACCCAATAAATTGCGGAGGCTGCGTGTGCTTTAAATGTGGCTGAGACGGGCAAGCCAAGCGAAGTCTGCGTGCGTTCGCGCTCGGATACGACAAAGCTTCATTAACAGCTTTTAATCAAGATGTCTAATTGGCAACACAAACACAGCGAAGGCAACGATTATTAAGCAGAAGGCAAAGTCAAACCACAACTAATCAAAACGAAAAAAAACGAACACAGCAGCATGTTGCTGGAGAAAACAAAAAATAATAATTATTAACGAATACGAATACGAGTTGCGAGTATGCTGCGATGTGCTAGCAGATCAGAAAAATGATTGGTGGCCACACCATCTATCAAGCAGTATTTGCAGTAAGCGAAGCGCCGAACGCAGGTAATGTTAACAAAGCAAATTGATTGCAAGATATACTGCGACTATGACTACGACTACGGCTGCGACTACGACGATCATGGGAAAAGCCAAAGTCAGGGCCTCCGTCGATGTCTACTTCTGACAAAAGTGGGCTAAATTTTGGAGCTGTGAACTTGAGCTTCTTGAGGCTCAGTCCGCAGCTTAAGCTTATTTGCTCTTCTGCTCGTGAGTGACACGTCAAGTGTTCCGCAGATCACGCACGCTGAGAAGACCGTTTTGCGTTTACTTCCCTGTGAATGTGTGCACTCCATCCGTCCGTCTTGGTGGGGAATTTTCGATGTTTCGCCGAATCTTTTAATAAAGCGCTGACTAATCAGCGTTTAAAACATCTACAAAGCCTGCCCAGGCCGTGTCGCTTCGGCATAAGCGGATATTATTTGTTCGCCGCTAGTTGCCTTTGGATTACTATCCGGTTTCGGTCTAACAGTCCGCAGACTTAAGCTTCAGATAAATTATGCGTATATTTAAAGCGATGTTTCTGCCAATACCGCTTTGTAAGAGATACAAGCGCTGCCCGTTGATATTTTGATAGGATCCGAAGCTGCTGCTGACAAAAGAATTCAAGGCTACCACATTGTTCAAAAAGGTGAACATGCATAGTTGTCCGCATCCAAGAACAACTTAAAATCACAAGCCGATCAAGGGCTCAAGTAATATAATTATATACACGGCGCCTATCAGTAAGAACTGGTGTGAGAAGTACACACACACTTATATATAAGATTCAAGTATGCCCGAAATACTCTTATCGCCTCTGTAAAGTACAAGAACGCACTATCATTCGCGCCTTTGTCAACATAAGTACATACATGTAATCAAGTGCAGTAGCACTCACATATATACAAGTTTAGGCATACACAAAGTACTATGATCGCCCCTAGAATGTCCAAGATTACTCTAGCATAGATAACCCCAAGGTGGAATTATACATAAGGAAGCAGTAACTAGTACATAAGTGAAAACCGCTATAAAAAGGCGTGAGCGCCCAATAAAGATTCAGTTCCTAACGAAATGCTGATGTGTTTTGACTAGGGGCTCGGCGGTTAGCGGTATAAGTTGCCAGTTGAAGTGAGCGGTATTAGCTGCTCCTTTAAACAAGCGATGTAAGCTGCTAACACACATAGTGATCATCCGTCACACCAAAAACCTATGTTAGTACGCATTACCCTCGGGCTACATCTCTGAATTCGGCCGAACATACCGAACACATATTAATAACCATAGCCAAAAGGAATTTGTTCTTTCTGCAGGCTCCTTTGAGTTATAGCCTACATCAGCCCAGGGATGTGTCAGTGTCAGGGGATATCGAGTAGCGCTTATCGGTGTCACATCTGTGAATTATGCGGCGAGAAGCCGGGACAGGACTGCGTAGAGCGCAGAAATATTGTCGGCATGCAATCAGGCCGAAAGCATCTCGTAAAGTACAAGAAGGCGGGCTGCCTGGAGGCCAGGAGTTGTGGGGCACATTGTTAGCGAGTCCTACGCGATGTCGTCTCGCGACTTATGCGACGCCTTCGGGCAGGGTCACAGCGAATTTATGACTCCTTTTGGGTGTGAGCAACAATTGAAATATGCATATGGGCATGTCTCCCCTCAGGATGATCGCTTTATCTCTGGTCTATACATGTTGCTTCATCAAGATAGCATTTGTGTGTGTACCCGGAGATGATGGTGGGTATAATAGTGTCTGCCAACCAGCATTTGCTATAATTGTTCATGTCGATTAATGGCTAATTTCAGTCTCAGGTGTAAGAGCGATAAATTCATCAAATTACCACTGCCACCGAGCTGGGCACGACATTGACCCGTTCGTATATATAATAGTGATCTGAAACACGGCCGTTTTCCCACGCTAAGCGGGGACTGGACCACACCCTGCGCCAGTGCTACGGCGACTGCGAGTGCAGCTGCTCGTGACGACCATGCAAATTACCCAATTGCGGCTTAAATGTCAACTTTTGTGTAATTTAATTGGAGCTAACCGCACAGAGCAGAGCAGTAGCCCAGCGCCCAGCTCATGCCTATTTGAGTTGGAGAAATAGGCTTCGAGTGGAGTTGGCCCCTGCTGCTGCTGCAGACACAAGGCCAAGAATATGAGCCAGCGAGCTACATATCTGGGTAAATGAATAATGGGAAGTAATCGATGACTGTCTGTCGCGGGGCAAGCGCTTAGTCAAACCAGTTAATGAAAGCAAACATACCAATCCCGTTAATTGAGACTGAAGACTCACAAAGCATTGTGACAAATACAAAAAACAAGTCAATAAATAAGTAAAATCAATAACCCTAAAACCGGCATCTTATTTATAAGTTATGGCCGCTCAATGCTGCAGTTGTCTTACTGTTCGATTCCATAGTGATCCATACATATGCAGATCGAGTTACTCACAGCATCAGCTCCAGCGCCAGCTCAGCTGGAGGCGGTTCGATGACTTGATCGGGCAGCGTATCTCCTTTTGGACCAAGCGGCCACTACTTTGCCAAAGCTTTTCCCCGAGCTTTGCAGTCAATAGCCTGCCGGCGGCCTGCCTGGCACAAAACGAAGAAAAACCACGACGATGATTTAATTTTACAAGATTTTACAATCAAAAAACAAACCCCACTCAGTAAAATGTCATCAAACTATCCGTTGCCAGCGGAACCTGTTGTTGGTTGGCTTTCCGCCCCGGCCTGGCCTGGCAGGTGACATTGAAAAAATCGAAAACCGAAATCAGGATCCCGATGAAAGCAGGTAGGTGCAATGAGCCAACGCCAACGAAATGCACTTAAAAGGCAGCAGAAAGAGAAACATCATCCGCGCAGCTCCGAAAGTGAGTTTCTTGTGGGCTTACGCAGATGCACTTGCGATCCAGCTGCAGTTGCTGCGGCCAATAGACAGACAGTCGCCGCCGCCGCTATTAGATCTCGTTCAGTGATTAATAGAGCTTCGCTCTGCTCGAGAGCTTGCTCAGAGCTCAGAGCCCAGAGTGCCGTGCGTAACCGCTGTCCTGCAACTCATTACATTTGACACCGGGCACTTAATGAAGCTCCTAACGACGCAGATGAGTGCGTTATGCAATCCACTAATCGATAAGCTCACATACTTTCACGCGGCCTGGCCAACTTATTGTCACTGTGGGGCCGCCACCGTCATCGCTCATTTAAGCGGGCACCACTAATACGCACTGTTGTGCGCCGAGCGGCCGTTGAAGGTGAAAGTGAAAGGTGGACGCTCCAAAATATGTTATTTGATAAATGAAAGACGGCCCGAGGAAGATGAGGAAGAGCAGCTGGGCCGCAGCAGCGCCTTGTCCTTGGAGGCCTTGGGCCTGGACCCCGACTTGAACTCGAAAAGCAACGGTCTGCGGAAAACAACAACCACAATCGCGTCAAGGTCGTTGCATCGAGCATCTGCAAAATCCAGTTTATTCATTTCGTTCACGCAAAGCGGAGACAATGAAAGAAGCCGCAGCCGGGAACGCAGCCAGCCAGCCGCGAACCTTGTGTTTCACTTTCATTCTGGGCTGCAGCGGCGGCCGCTCGCAGAGTTTATTAATAAGTCAAACGACTGCGAACATGGCAATTTATGGTCACGACCCAGGAGTGCTTTTCCCCAATTATAGTGAATCACTGCTTAACTGCGCCGTTATTCAACTTGGCCAAGTCAGGGAATTGTTATGGATTCGCCTTTCTAAATTACCCGCATATATGTGCCAATATAACCTTGGGTCTCGCCGATTACGAGAACAGGATGAGAACCGCGACAGAGTCGGAGGAAGGGTCTTTAAAATTCAACTTTCGCTGCTTCGGCGTTCTTGAAAACTGCATAACTTAAGATAGCTTACATCAATCTGTGTCTTAAGCACGCGGTCATGTCAACACAGGCGGCTTATTCCTACATCACGAGCTAACACAGAGATCGTGGTGAAGAAGAGACGGCAGACTGGCAGGCACCTTTGGTTTTTATGAATTTAATTATAGATTGAGATTCGGGGGTGCCAAATCCAACGACAGTTTATCAGACAAAGCTACCTACTTAACACAAGAGTTTGGCCTTCGATCAACAAGAGGAATTGTAGTCATTTATCTTATTCGATTAATTAATCTCACTCAACTCACTCAGATAGATACTGGCTCCTAGAGAGGCCTGGATATTATGTGGAGCAGCGTGCAGAATTCCCCGCTCTGGAGCCTAATCAATTACAGAGATACGCGGCGCTTGGGGTGTCGGTTCGTTGAATGCAACCTGCTGCCGCAAGTGTGAAACACGCATAAAATAATCATAAAAATTAAAAGTCTTTACGCAATCCTCACGCATTCAACTGTCAGACGGGCATGGGCAGGTGGTGAAAGAAAGAGAGCTAAGCTGTGCCGCGGCTAGCTGGCTGCGGCAGCAGGGCAGGTGTGAGAGTGTTAAGTGGAGCAGCAGCGGCATGGAGACGTCAAGAGCTCTATTCACATCGGTTATGGATGTCGTTGCTGAGGCAATGCCTTAATAGATTGCTCATTGCGCAGCGAAAATAATTTGCAGCCAACGAATATAATACGGTAACATGTGCATTTCAAGGTGAGTAGCACCATTAAGACCAGCAGCAGCTCGTAAGGGCAATCGTTAAGCATAGGGGAAGTTGGGTGTCTGCGCTTGCTATTTACTATTCGGGGGTCCAAGACATTATTGGTACTCCTCGCGCAGCGCCGACAACATATTTCAACTTCCAATTCAACGCAAATTAACTGGAGCCTTTCGAAACCCAGTGTGCAAATTTATTCAAGCTTGCCTCAGACTGAGCTTAGTACGAGTGCGAGTACGAGTACTGCTCGAAAGCGAAAGTGCACTGCCGTGGCTCTGGCTGGGACGTTGGCTCTGGCTGTAGCTGTGGCTGCATGCAAAGCGGAGTTGCGCCATGGAAGTCCCAGTGCTGGTGCACGGTGAGCATGCTCCTCGTATAAAATGTAAAGCGTTCGGATTACACCCGGAGACCCAACATAGCCGAGTAATTTAATGACGATCTTCCGCATGCGCCGCCACTTTCGCACGGTAAGCATTGACACCGTCGCCTGCGGGGCCACACAATGATTGGGCGGGCGGGCCATCATGTGGTAATAGCTGGATTGGCATTGACACTTCGACGAGTGCCAGACGTACAAACATATAAGGCTATATGGCCCGAAAGCTATGGGCCAAAAAGTGAAGCAAGCGCCGATGTAACTCTGGGTTCTGGTGGCTACTTTCGCCGCCTCTTTCTCTCCGCTGACAGCGGCTTTCCCATGCAAACCAGTCACACTTTCAGTGCCTCAACATTTTCGCTCGACATTTTCCAGCAATAACGCATGTTAATATTTTCGAGCGGCTATGGGAAGATGGGAAAGGGGCATGTCAGAGGGCTTCCTACAACAACGAGACGCGACGAGGCCTTTCGTTAACTCGCAGAAATGACATCCAAATGTTTGTTATAGTTCAACGAAATGGAAAGTATTGTGGCTGTTCCTGCCTCGGCCCCAGTCCATCAACAGCCGTCTGCAGCTTGTTTTTTACGGCTTTCTTTGGCTTTTTATTTATTTTATTATGCTTTATTGTACACGCATTTGTTTCTGTTTTATTGTGTCATCATGGAGTGTTTATTTCACTTTCTTGCCCTATCACGACCTGGTGATAGCTGCTGGGATAATTATCAGACCATATTTCCCTAAATTGAAATCTAATGTCCACTTGATCCGCAGTTAATTTGCATTGCATTCACACACTCTAACTCGTGATAATATTTGGGGTTTCGGAGTTGGGTAAGGCTAAAAACGGCCATTAACTGGTTAGTATTACGTTTTCACACTCCCAAAAACCACACAATCTCTCTAAAAACCTACAACTGCATACGAAACTTGTTAACTGGGGCCTGGTGAAAGGATTATATTAAAAACTTTAAGAATGCTATAAACAAGCGAATATTTATATTTGATAATATCTGTAAGTAGCCTTAAGCGTTAATATTTTATAGATTACTTGGCTTCGAACCACATAACAATTATAAAATATTTATAAAGTAACAGAGCAAATTGAATCATTAAGTAAGCCATATTGATATTGAAACTCTAGAAATTAAATCCTCTGACTGAAGGGAAAGTTAACTAGGCAATAATCAAGCTCACCATGGAACAGAGGAGGGCTATGTGCACACTTGGCTATAATATTAAGTACGTGCACGTAATTGTTTTGTTTTTAATTTGTATGCTTATATTAGGCGATCACTTTCTATTTTTCTGTTACCATAATATTATGCCGCTGCCGTTGGCAGGTTCTTCGAATCGTCATGTTCGCACTTTGCCTTGCATATTAATTATTAATACGTAATCTAAATCAATTTCGGATGTTAAATCACCTCGGCATCTCTCCTGCGGCTTGGTTTGTGGCCAAATTTATGCATATATTTAAATGTGGACGACGGACAATTAAGTGAACTGTTTGCAGATTATTAACAGTTATTATAACCGCAATTTGCTCGCTTACACCGACACACTCACTCACTTAGCCAAACACTTATTCAACCCATTCATGCCATTCGAGCCAGTATGTTGTGTGCAATTAATATCTGTGCCATAAGCTGGTTGGCTGACTGCTGGCTGAGGCTGCTGCTGGCTGATTGGCATACCTTACATAATTCCATTACCATTACCCAGCAGTTCGCGGAGTGGACAACCCGGGCTGACCAATAGCTTGACACGGTCCGGCTTGTTATGCTCGGACTGCTCGATTATGTTATTGTTTCGCTGGTAAATAGAGCAGGTGATCAGAGCCATGTACACTTGCACACATACCTAATTAGCCAGCCATCCATCCATCGCTATCCCCTTATGTAAATACCTTCTCCTGGGGCCCGCGAGTCCATTTACAACTCGCCGCGCTCCATTGACAAGCGATTAATCGCGCAAAATAAATATATAAATTTTGGCCGCGAGTAGGATCTCGCATACTCGTATATCTTGGCTAATAAAATTCGATTTGGTAGCCGGGCTTGTGCCCGGAGCAAGTGCTGGCAGCTGGTGGTTTGACTTCTCTGCGAAGATTATTGAATTGACATCAGATCGCAAGACTTTTTTGTGAGTTCGTCTCGGTTGATACTGAGATGGAGGCCAAAACAAGTTTGCCCGCTTTATTCTTCTACGGAACAAGATATTTCCATGACAAAGTACAGAATATTTATTTGAGGCTTCGCCTCATCTGCCAAGCATACTCTAGGCGCTAATCATACATCTAAAATATTCAATTCAACCAAATGAACAATGTCGGAGAGCGGGCTCTCGTCTATTCTCCCCAACTCTTACTTTCATGCGATCGCCTCAAATGAGGTAACATCGGCTTGGCTTTGGCTTTGGCTTTGACTGGGACCGTTCGATTCCCCTTTTCTCTCAGAAAGGTGTCTCGACTGACTGTCAGGCTCTGAGTGAATATCTGACGAGGAAAACTAAGGCATCAGCTGACCGAAACACCAAATTTTGACTACTGTAATTAGACAACGTCGTTTTGGCCGTGCAAGTTCGTTGACTTGGCGACCAGCAGGCGAGCAACCAGTCTGTTGGCCATTTGCAGCCGCCTCTCGGCTTAACTAAGCTCCTAAAATGATTTTCATTTGAATAAACGCCGGATTCGTCAGGTGTTTGCTCTCGGTCCCAGTTGCCAGTGCCAGTGGCCAGTTGCCAGTTTTCAGTTGCTTGATGTGAGGTCTCTGCCTCGGCTGCTATTAGAATCTTCCTTGGGGCTGGGCCAGCTGGCTATCGTGGTTCGATAGGTGATTCAGCTGTTTCCTGAGGAGGAACGGCAAAGTCCCTGCTAGTCCTATTTGTGTAGGGTTCTCCCCTGATTTGAGAGCGTGCATTACTCACCTGTTTTGAACAGCAAAAGACATAATCCCAGCAGCCACAGAATGCTTAGTCGACGTGTTGAGTACTCCATGTTGCAGGTATTGCGCGTCGTTGTAACTGTAACTGTAAATTTTTTTGATGTGATGTGGTTGGAGCTGTTGCGTTTTGAGGTTAGTTCACAGAACCCAAAATACGATGCTCAGCGCGGGGCTGAGCGGGGGCAGCTGCACCAGCAGCACCAGCAGCGGCACCACCAGCGGCAGTTGCTGTTGAGAAAAGCTCTGTTTTGTTGCATACAATTGCCAAATAACTAAGAAGGCAGTGTCGCAATCTTTCAATTTAGATTTTTTTTTTTACGAGCCTTGTGTTACAATTTTCTTGGCTGTGGCTGCTGCGGCTGCTGCTGCTGCGGCTGCTGCTGCTGCGGCTGCACTTTGTTTGGACGTGTCTTGTATTGTTGTTAGTTGCAAGTAGATTCAGTTGCGCTGCCCCTATTATTGGAGCTTTCGTTTGTGGCTCAGACAACGCGACGATGCATAGTTCACACACACGTTCACAGATTACAACACTTGGTTTTTCTCCTTTTGCTTTTGGCAAGTTCGGTTTCTGCTCGGTATCTCAGTTTCTCAGAGACTCAGTTCGGTGTCTTAGTCTTTGGTTTTTCACAGTTTTTCACAGGGGCAAGGAAAATGCAAAGAGACAAACAAAACGAAAAACGAAGATCGGCGCTGGCCGATGGACGCCTGCTGTGATTCAGATTTCAGATATCAGACTCAGACCTGAGAGATTTCCCGTACGGCATTCGCGGGCACTACCAAATCGGATCGGAAAACTATGTGCGAGCGAGTCTGGAGCGTGGAGGAGAAGAAAATGCGAAGCAAAATAAAACAAAACTTGCACGTTTTTATTTTTGTTTGTTGATGCTTGATATTTAGCGAAACTTTCTTTTCAGCGCGCGGCGAGGCGGGCCTCTACCGACACCGACCGACACACACGCTCGAGCTGAGCTGCAAAATGCAGTTAGTTGAGCCTGCTTTCTATTGGCCGAGTGCAATATTCGATCGAGGGCTCAGCCCCATTAGTATTTCAGCGCGTCGGGTGGATTGGAATGACAATTAAACGCTGCCAGGTCCGCGCTCTGGCTCCGCCGATTTTGGGCGACAAGTCCGGGTGACCCTCGAGGTTGGTCTCTGCTTACCGTGCGCTCAAGCGAACCACACGTCCTAATCGGAACAACTATACAGCGCGACTGTGCGGAGCGAGTGTCTTTCGGCCAGCTGAAGCAGTCAAAGCCAAGTTTCCGACCCGAGTTTAGTCTGAGCCACGCTCGGCTTCGGCTGTTACTGTACAGCGCCTGTTAACGGCATCGGCGTCGGGGCTCTCTTAAGCTTTTGAAAGTAAGAGTAAAGCGGGCAAAGCTCGTTCCATTGTAGCGTAAGCCAGCACTTTGGCGGTGTGGCTGCTGCTTCGGATCTTTCTGGACTAATTATCTTGCACCAGTGGCTGCGAGAACGCGATCCTAGATCAATTTAGCGCTGAATTTGAGCACTTGGCTGGGAATCGAACCCACGGTGTCCGTCCGATCATTTGCAAACCAGATACGGCCACAAGGCGGGTTACTTGGGTGGTTTTCGCGAACCAGCTTCAGCCCGATCAACCTGCTCCTTCCCTCCCCCTGGCCACTGGTGAGCCGCCTGGCTCTGCAACTATTTCTATGGCGGTTGTGAAACATTGTTACACTTTAGACTTGCACTGTCTTGACGCTTCTGAAGCAGCTTCGAGAGGGAGTGCTGCCGTTTTGGGGACAAGGGTTCAGCGGCGGGTCAGAGCCCAGGCGAACTCTACGACCTTCTATGTTTGGGGTTAATCAATCGGCGCAGTCGCATTGTCCTTGAGGGATTCGATTGGACATGTAGCGTGCATAGCTTAACGCCAGCGCCTTGTCCACCACAGGCACAGACTTCGAGCCAGAGAATTGAAAGTGAAACCGAGTTGGAAACATGGCAACACAGCGGCCAGACCAAGAACTGGGCCAAAGCAGCCAACCAAGACCAAAATCACAACCAAACTCAAGCTCAGCCCAAGCGAGCTCGAGCCAGAGCCAGGGCCCGAGTAAAAGGCGCTCTGGTGAACGGCGGCCGCCCGACTTGATGGCTTAAGCAAGCCATAAGCATTCATATAATTCTGTATTAATTTATTTATTGCTGGATTGTGTTTCACACGATCTATTCTGTGAGTAAGTGGAGGGCGAGGCGCATTCTGCCCCAAGCGCTCTTAGCGTTGTTTCGGAAGTTGTATGATTTTCACAGTTGAGCCGCCATGAGGCCACCAAAGAGCCTTCATAGCCAAATGCCTTTATTAGCGTTTCTGGAACCTATTTCTGGCTGTTACTTTTCCAAAGAACTCGGCAGATTCGACTGGGATGATAAATGATGTACATTCTAGGATATAGGGGCGGGCGTCCATGACTTTGTGTTAACGCAGCGGACGACGTGGCGTATGCGCAACGTGGACAACGATTGGTGTTTGTTACAACAGAGCACCCAGACGAGTTGGGTCACCCTGCCCGCGAGTTTGTCGCAGTTTGACAGGTGGTTATTAGCTTTAATGGACAATTTCACAAACGAATTATTATAATGCGGGCCAATGTCTTAATCACGAAAATGAGCCAACCAGATCTGTGCGAGTGCTGGGGCCGGCAAATGTCCTACAATTAGTCGTTTCTGGCGTACCTTTTGCGGACGGACGGACGGACAGAGCCCCGAAAGTGCTTGCCATTCACTTTATAAAAAGGCGGTGCGAATTTATCACAGCGTAATAATCCCGTTTCCGTTTCGAACTACTTCGGCCTGTGTTCGTATTGATAGTTTAACGTTTTCATTAAAACGAAATCCGCCAGAAGGTGGTCGGGGGTCGCTCGCACATACCTTGGGCCCCAAATTGATTCAGTATGCGACTAAGACCGACCGTTAAATGTCCGCTAAATTGGGGGCCTTGAAAACTTCCCCATTACTTCTGCTGTAAAGAGCTTATTGGTCGGTAAGCCTACGAGCAAACACATGCAGGCCTTCATTATTGTGTAGTATTTGAAATACGGATCCATTGTGCTCGCCGCCGCCGCCCCGCCGCTCGATTAATAAATGGGAGTGTTGCACTTCAGAAAAAATACATAATAATGGTCCCGTTAATTGAAAAAATCATTGTGGAATAGAGCGGTAAAAGCTTAATTAAATCACAAGCACATTCGAGAGGGTTAATACGAACTTCAACGCATTCAATTATGCCCGATGTGAGTGACAAATCACAAATTGTGTGGCTTGTCAGTCCAGCAGGCGGTGCTAGGACCTCGCACAGCTAAGAATACCAGATCTGACGAGGAGTCGCACCACAGCTTGCCTTGAGCATTCCAAACTCCACGGATTACCATCCGATCGGCGTTGAAATTGCACTTGTTTGATGGCAGGTTTTACTGTTTGTATTGGGTGCTTGGCCTGGCACATGCTAGAGCACGTTAATTGACTTGCCCTTGTCAATACAATTCGACTTTGGCTACTTGTAGTCCAATTTATTGCAGCCGTTAACGTTAACTCGCTCGCACCTAGCCAGTGATACGCAAAATCCGAATCGCAATCCGAATGCCATGGAATTCCCTCACACATTCCCAGCTCACAATCGTTGTACTCGGACCTGTGCTTTAAGCCTTTGTATAATCTGAAGCATTTTGAAAGTAATTTTCGGCTAAGTGACTCGAGTTCGGGGCACGCATTCGGTGCTTGCCTTTCTAATGAAAATTTAATTAATGATGTCTTTTTTATAAACAATTCAGAGTACATATAATCACGATACACATACAAGTAATGGCAATCGCAGTCACACCTGCCACTCAAAACAGGTAGTTTTACTGGTAATCGTTGCTGGAATGCTTGCGTAAGGAAGTAAACCACAATGAAGGTAAAGAACCAGAGACATTTAATTTTTTATAGCAAACCCCATGTCGCCTGGCTTTCAAGAGTAGAGATAGAGATTCCCTAGTATACTTTCCAGGCCAGAAATTATAGTTCCGATTTTTGTGCAACTGCAATTCGGGAATGCAGTGGTGCTGCTGAAACAAAGGCAGCCAAGAGTAACTTGCTGACCTTCCCGTTCTCCACGGCTCGGCGTGACGGTTTCGAAACATTCGATAAAACGGTACAGAAGGGGGGCGGAGCAGGGGCGTGGCGGATAGCAGATAGACAGGAAGGCACGGGGCGCGGGCGATTGGGCAAATGAATTGTACAGATCAAGCACAGCGTAAATGGTGGCGACTAGAACAGCCGCCGAGCTGCTATTACCCATTAACTATGACCGGACCCAGTCGCCAGCTGCCGAATGGCCAGCTAGTAGAGCTAGTGGCCACGCCTTGCTTCTTATGGCCCGTCGACAAAGTCAGTTTTTGTGCTTGATCGAAAGCCAAGCTCACTCTGATTGACTTTTAATTTGGTCTCCTACGGACTGGCAAAAATGGTTGAGTTGGATTAAACAATTGTTTGTGCACTTTCAAATCCTGGAGTAAATTATACATTTAATACTTATGTTCAAAATAAATATCTAGAATGTGAAAGTTCTGCCAATATTTGCATTTACAGTATGTAAAACCTGTAATGTGTTCCCATTGCAATTATCTTCGACCAGACCAGTTTCCTTCATTTAGTGTTGTCTTTCCACTTTTTTATTCTCCATTTTAATTGGGACAACCGATCCCAGTTGTTGATTTAGTAATAATTTAAGGGATTAAGAGTTCGTTTAGGTTCTAAGTGTGGCGGCCACCCTCTACGTAAGCCCTGTCTCTTGGCACACTTGGTAGTATTGTCACACTTCGCGCTCAGAGTTAAGAAACAACAAGCGCAGCGCAGCGCAGGTTGAATAAACCGGATCCGGGTGACAAACTGTAGCAGTGTTCGACTCGACACCGCCCAGTCGCAGCACTAACTTCCATTTCGATTTCAACAAGCAAAAGTATATTACGCCAAGGCCGTTCTGCTGGCGGTACTACGAGTATTACCAACCTGGAAATCCACAGCGGGACTACCTACCGGGGCAGGCCTCAGTTCCGCCCAAACCCGTTGCAATGCGGAACAGACGTGTTTTACTGGTTCTCTCGACAGAACCTTTATCGATCTGCAGTGGCACTTACTTCCTCCTTCCTGCAGGCAAGGGCAACGGGTCGGCTACCAAAGGCAAGGGCCCGTTACACACCGCTCGCTCTGAAATCAAGCCCACAGAAATCGGTTCGGCAAGTTCAAGTGCGTGATCGCCCAAGTTCGGTGCGTGAAAATGCAGCTCGGGAAGAGCGAAGAAGGGAAAAGCCCTCCGGAGGAGAGTCGGGCATTGTCTGGGGCCAATTTGGTTTGCTTTCGAAAGGCGCACAATACGAGGGCTGCCTCGGCCTCCTCGCTTGTCAATGCATTACCAAATCCGACTATAGCGAATGGGCATTAGCCGGGCAATCTGTCTATGTTTCGGTTTCTGCTCTTTCGCCATCAACCCATCGGCCCGCCCACCGCTGTGCTATCGCTGCCCTGCGAGTACTACATTCTGGAGCAGCTAATTCCGAGCGGTAAATGACACAACTCTTACTTTCGTTGTGGGTCCGTACTCACTTCATCACTGGAGCCGTAACCGATTGTAAATCAAATTGCTCGCTCGCTCGAGTGTTTTGTCTGCGGCGCTCTGTGTGAGGTAAGACCCAATTGCTTTGATTTAACCGGGAGCACTTTGTGAGGTCACGGTGTCATAAAAGACTACAACTTCCCGGCTCTCCTTTCCCTATCTGGTCGCTGAATATGACTTTGTTTCTTTGGATTTGGTTTCCACAAGATTTAGTATACTAAATGAAGGCGCCTCCTCAGTCGGTGCGCGCTGCTTAAGGAACATTGTTAGAACCTTAAATAAATAAAATAACTGACAAATACACGTGTATATATATAGCGTCAAACATGTATGAAATATGGAATTCAATTCTGTGACCAACAAGATGATTCGAAATACACGATAATATAGCCTACGTCTACACAGACTGCGGAAACTATATAAATATGAATTTCTGCATTTATGTTCCAATTCCGCTGTGTCAATTTGAGATAAATTAAGACATTAAGAAAATTGGGATTAAGTAAAGCAAAGACTACAGTCACACTGCAATTTTGGAAAATAAAAAAAGCCCATTTTTCTAGGTTGATTTTACATAGTTTTTTTTGTGTGTTAGTGTTAATGCAAATCCTTATGGGAATACGACATTGGCTACAAGAAAAAACGATATAGTTGATTGTCCCGACGGTACGTAATTATAAATTCTTCTTATTAAATGAACAATTATAAAATTTATTTTTTTAAATCAAGCCACAATTTCCACTCGCGGAATTATTGATGCAGTCAAGCTTTACTAAAAGCTGGAATTGCTATTGGCTTTCATTATTGCCAAGAGCAGGATCTGAAGGTCTGAACAAAAAAATGTATTTTTCAATTTTCTTTATTTTTCAAGATTTTATAACGAATCTTCTAGATAACGAGTTTTAAAATAATACGGTTTAAAATGGAAAACAATGGAAATAAATTAAATCTTTTGCAAGAGATTTATCAGCTTCTTTTAAAAAAAATAGTTAGAAGCAGGATATTGATATACATAAGTTTTTTTTTTATTAATCTGATTTTTGAGGCCTCACTGTAAAACGTAGTCTCACAACCATGGGCATAGGCCGGCCACCCCCCGATGCGTTGGTACGGCCATTGCGCTACATTTGGGGCAAATTCGTGAAGACGGCGACATCAGGCGCGAAAGGCAGAGCACGATCCCGAGCTCTGGAGGAGATCAGGCCAGCAGCAGCACTGCTATGTTAAGTCATGTATTTCGGGCGAGAGCAGCTTTTAAGCAGATTAATTACCTACTGCTGGGTTTGCTAACTGTTTTTCGAACCACACCACAATATTTATAAAGATTTAATCAGATTTCAATTGCACCTTCCAATAACAAGCTGTTGGTCATTACCAGAACGATGCTACATTTAATCCTTATACTAAATACGTAATTTCTCACCATAGCCTCTGGTTAAAATCCGCTTAAAGTCGTCTTAAATCTGTTAATTTGAACAATTCGAGCTGATACTTTCAGCTTGGCATTTACTTCATGCAAGAGTGTTCCTGTAATGGCCAAAAGTGGGGCGTGTTCTTTGATGATTCGGCCTAAATCCAAACTGAGGCGCATTCCACAGCCACCCCCCATCACCCAACCCTAGGCCCCACCCCAAAGTGCACGTCATGTGCCAAATTTTTAAGATCTTCTGATCCCATCAAATGGAGTGCAATTGTCTGGGGCTTATGATTCAATTGATGAAACATTATGACAAACCAACATATCTGACATCCCAAGGTGCGGCCTTTGCCCGGCCAGATCATACTCCCTTCATATTTTAGCATCAGAGCAGCAGCAATGGCTCGGGCCCCCAGCCACCGGCCTATGCAAAGTATATTTTGCACAATGTGCACAATCCGCACCCATTTCTAACGTAGCATTCAGCGTTGTTGTTGCAGCGAGAAGCCAGAACGAAGGCTAAAAGTCAAAATATGTATGCATATATTTGGCTGTCTGAAGCCGTCGTTGTTTATTACCCGCCCCCCGAAGCACTCGCAGTTGAAAATACGTCCAAGTTGCAGCGGCATTCAATTGGTCAGCCTGAAAGTATGCTTCAGTTTTGTGTAGGTTTGAGAGCTGCTGTGTAGACTCCGTGTAAACTGCTTGTAAAATGCCTGATGCACGAACATTTTAGGTTCATCCAACTTTCATCAGGTGCACCACACCTAGTCGTATGCAACAACAAAAAAAAGTGAGCGCCTTGCTTATTGTTTTGCATACATTTTAAAGCTATATTTAGCTGTAATAGGAGTCGGTATAAAAAGAAACCTACAGCACAATATGTAACAATACGATGCACAAGGAATGGGCAGAGTGGAGGGGGCACACGCACACATAATTCTGTGCTTTTCTAGACGCCCTTTAAAAAATAACGACCCACCCACACATGTGCACCGCCCCTTGATTTGACACATTCGCCTCGCCCGTTTCCATAAGCCAAGGGGCGCGCGTATTATTTTTATACAGCTGCAGAGGGTATTATAACTTTGATCAGAAGCTTGCTTAGTAAGGGAGATATATTCTTGCATCAATTCTCTGTTTTTCTGGATGAACCTTTTCTAATAGTCTACGTTTTGATTCCATAAAAATCACACAACTGTATCATATCGCTGTCATATAAACTATTCGAAATATTTTATAATTAGAAAATCAACATAGAGCCGACAATCTGTGTTTATGTTTTTCGTTTAAATAACATTTTTTTACAACTGTCAAAAGATCGGTAAGGTCATTTTAAATAATAAAAGGGTAAACCAACTTCGGCTTCCCAAAGTTTTCTTCCTATCTTTTTGTTTCTACGCTTTTGCATTGCAAATCACGTGGAGTAAACGCGCCATAATCCTGGGCGTGCTTTTTCCTTTCCCAAGTTCCGCCGTCGTCTGCACTGTACTTGTGATCTTGGAATAAATAATGTCAGGAAACCCCATGTGTATATTGGAATATTATATTCTTAGGAAAAGCCTCTCTGTGCAGTAAGATAAATGTCGAGTAAAATTTCATTGCATACCTTGCGGCGTAGGGATGCATATGTATGTACATTTGATGAAAGATTATGCAATATAACGCATGTGATCTCTACATCAATTGTACACTTGGTAAAACATCACCCGAAAAAAATATTAAACCAATGACCAATTGATCCTCTGCTACTTAATACGCAAAGCAAAAAAAAAAACTATATGCATAATTTAAAAAAAAAAACAACACACTTACATCATGCAGCTGTCAACAAAAGAAAGAACAAAAACAAAACATTTGCCTACTTATTTGTTTTATGTCAAAATGGAGGTATTGCTGCTTAGCGCGCAGATAAAACTAAAATTTCAAAATGGCCCCTTATTTTTCTCAAAAAGTCGTACCCCTCCGCTTCTTAGGACAAAATAATAAATAATTTCCAGCCGTCATGTATACCAGTGGCTTGACGTAAAAAGTTTCTTTGCACTCACACACTGTCAGACGTACATACATACATACATACATAAGTGAAAAAGTATGGCGCGATAGCGAAAGGAAATAGCGACCAAAGGAGAGAAAGATCAGAAGCACCAAAGCATACATGCATAATAAGACTCACCCACACTTTCAAACGAAACGACAACTAGTTTTTTGGTATGAGAGGAGTGCTGCGTGCCGGATTGAAACGGTACGAATCGACTGATTAATACCCTCTAGTTCTATTCGAGAGCTTTTTTTTAGTTTACACACGAGAAACCTAATGGTTTAGATTGCGCGAATTTAACCTTAAAGTGGCAAAGCACCTAAAGTACCGTTTGAAATGAATTCTATTGGAAAGCGAAAGCTTGTTGACATTCTCAGGCAAGTGCTTGAGTGCTGGGCCAGTGACATTATTTGCATAGATCCCATGTACCCAGCACTCTCCTCCGCGGCTGTAGAAAGAAAAACCGACCAAAACGCACACAGGCAGACAGAGGCAGGCATTGAGGCCACATGGATAGAGCGGAAAACTGGCTGTGCGCCATGAAACAGACTGAATACCAGGCGTTCACCCACACCAGCGCACGAACAACGAAAAATAAAAATACAAAAACAGAAAAAAAAATCGTGTAAATGTGTGTAAAATAAGCAACAGTCAGGCAGCAAGCACGCATACAGGCAGCAGCCCAAAAGGCCAGCCGCAGCGAGCGCATAAAAACAACGTAGGCGAGGCGGAGAGGCGAGTACAGTAAGCCGTCGGCACGCGAGAGTGTGCGTGCGGGAATGCATTAGTATGGGTGGGTGAGGAGTGTAATGACAACCAGCAGCAACGTTTATTTCGCTCAGTTTTATTTCGTTTTCTCGCCGCGACGCAAGTGCTGGTGAAATCGTTGTGGCAAAAGTCCATTTCAAGTGGATAAAACTACTGCACTGGCCCGTGTCCGAGTCAGGAAGCTTTTCGCTCAGCCGGACCGCGATATAATAACGTTTACACAAAGAATTTCAAGGGAAAATATATTTTCCTCGAAAAACATAGCATAGCGAGTGCGGACAAAGTCAAAAGAAGAAAGCAAAATGTGAGTTTGATAGAGAGCAAGAAGATCGCTCCCCTCTCTCGCGCTCTCAGCCCCTACTTGCGGACGCGCTCTCTTCGCCCGTCCTCTGCCTCTCGCTTTCAATGTTCAATACGGAATACAGTTTGTTATTATTTGTTTTTCATTCTGCCATTTGATTCGCGCGCTCTCAGCTAGATTCGCTCTCCCTCGGCGAGGCGCGCGACTTTCTCGAATTGCAAGTGTAAAATAGTACGAAATGTAGTGTGCAAGGCAAGCCGCATTATTGTACGGCAGTGTGTGTGAATTCGGCGTGAACGCAAAGTGAGCGGCTCGGGACGACGTATTCAGTTTATTTTCCGCCCCGTGGGAGATTTTATTAAATGCATTTCATTTTCGCCAGCAGCATGTTGCGTGCGGGGCTCTGACTTCGGAGGTAACCGGGCGAATACATTTACGGCGGCAAGTGCAAGGACAGTGCGCAGTCAACATGGATGCTCAGTTCGAGCACTTGTGCCGCATTTGCGCGGCCAACACGAAGTCCAAGACAAACTCCGTGGTGGAGAGTGTGTTCATCTTCAAGACCCAAGGCCTCAAGGATAAGATATCGCGCCACCTCTACCTGAACGTAAGTAAATCGGGGATCGCAACACGGCAACAGCATATTTAGTATGTGCTTCGAAAAAATACCGAAACTGTTGTGCGCCAACCCTGGAGGCCTCTACACCGAGCGCGCTCAATTTAAAACCGGAGATCAAAAGATTTCAAGGAGCCTTAAGATTATTCTCACACAGCTCACTTCCATTTTAGGTGGCTGAAGACGATCCACTGCCGAAGGTGCTATGCAAGTCGTGCTACCGACAGGTGGAGGCCACGGCCTCGCTCTCAAACATTGCCAAGCACACTCAGCTTGTATTCCGGGACTTTCTACTCAGCACATTGGTAAACTGTCATGATGTCCTCCGTGGCGAACACTTTAAACTCACATCTCTCTCCAACTTGTAGCCCAAGAACGCGCGGGAAGCAGCCGCTGCTCGACTCAGCGTGCCACCAGCGCCACAGGACCCTGGGAGAAGCGAGGAACCCCTTTCACAGACCGATGAATTCCGTCCTATTATGCTTACCCACGTGCCGGAGACCACCATCACCGTGTCCAAGCCCCAGGCTGGGAACCGGGCTCAAAATGACAGCGGCGGCGTCGCCACTAGAGCCAACAGGGTCACTATGAGAAGCGAGGAAAACCTTATGCAGAGCGATGAGTTTCGTCCCATTATGCTGACCCGTGTGCCGGAGACCACCATCACAGTGTCTAAGCCGCAAGCTGAGAACAGGTCTAATGATGATGGGGTTATCGCCAGTAAAGTTAGGGAGCTAAGAGACAGTGCCGCGCCTCCTGGGATTGTACCTGGAAAGAGCAATATGGTGCCGACGCGTCGCAGCAGCGTTTTTGTGGATTCTCGCTATGGATCGGCGCCGATGTCGATTGCACAGCGGTCTATGCAGCATCTGCCCTCTTTGGTGCCGCTAAATTCCGAGGTATCGGCTATCCCTGCCCCCAAGAAGAGCCCGGAGAAGAAACTCTCACCGGCAGGGGTGATAAACTTTATTCAGACACACGGACGCATCACTGGCAATGTGCCTGTGGCCGATAAAAATGACAGCTCGGGAAACAGCAGAAACACGGCGTCTGCAACTACTAATGCGCAAGGTATCGGAATGGCAAACCTGCCCAGCAATGTCTTGCAACAGAAACGAAGAAATCTCAAAAACGCCTTGAACAACATAAAAGCTATACATAGCGGCCAGGTTTCGCTGCTTAAGTCGGCACAAAATCGGATCCCAGTTGATGATATTAGGCCCTTGGTCACAGCGACGGTAGTTCCCCAAGAAGCCCTGTATGGGTGTGAGCCTTCGGTTGAGGAAGCGTTGCCGGAGCACATGATCTTTGCGGCGCCAAAGAAGAAGCGGGACGACGAAGAGCCAGTGGTTCAGACGGGTCCCCCGAAGCTGAAGAAAGGTGTGCCGTCACGTCAAGCCAAGTCACTGCCAGTGACACTTGACCTGACTGAATCATCAGCCGGCCCCCACACATCAGCCCCGACAAAATCAATACCCAATGTTAAGAGCCTCACTGATGCCATTTCCCTGGGTAGCGTTATAAGGGATCCGGACTTGTTGATGCTAATTCTCAAGGCACTGAAGTGGCCAGTATCTGCCGGGAACTGTGAAGAGCAAATGGCACGGTTGAAATGCTCAAAGTTTGCTGTTATTATGTCGGACAACAACCTCCTGCAGGACACAGATCTCACACAGCTGTTGGGTCCATATTTGGGTCCCATGCTGGCGGTTGTTCAACAGCAGGATAAGCAGGCGGCTTCAACGGCTATCGCGTCTTCTGGTCCGGGTGGTTCCCCGCCAGCCACAAAGGATATACTGAACCTTGCTGACCTGTCCAGTGCAATGCCTTACAAATTACCGCCGGAGACGTCGGTTCAGCTAGTGCCTTCCAGCCCTACGGAGCTAGAACCCCCACCTCTGCGGCCGACAAAGTCAGTTAGCGTATCTCCCATAAAACGTCCACAACGAAAGGGGCGAGCTCGAGAACGCACATCCGGACAGCCCCTGGCTTCAACTTCGAGTGCGGCGCATGTCAGTAGCGAGTTATTAAACATTAACGCTATGCTAATATCACAATTTGGATCAAATCCAGCCGACGCGCTTAACGAGGCTCTCATCTCACTGCTTAAGCAGCAGCAGGAGTCAAAGGAGCAACGCAGCTATCGCCGGCGACGTAGTGCATCAAACTGTGTGGTTAATTTGGAGGATATTGTGCTAGTCGAGCCACAGCCGGCACTGGAGCCCGAAACACAAGCTTCGGATGCCCTAGAGAACGTCGCAGATGAGCATTTGACTACGCAACCCCCCCAAACAGAGTCACCTGCAATAACTCGGCCAATTGTTAAAAGGCGTAGGACCGTGATTCAGGCATCAAAGCCGTCTGAAACTATAGGGCGTAGCAATAGGGACTCGTCCACTCTGAAGACTTCAAAAGCTGCTTCCGGTGTCCTAGAGGAAACTGTATCAAAGCAATCGGAAAAAAGTGTTCAAGAGGTGGAGCAATCATGTCAAGAAACGGCGGCTGAGCCGTCTCAGGCACCCACAAGTACAGTGCCAGAGGCTATGAGCCTTCTTGACGATCCTCTACCGGCAACTGAACAAGAGCTTCCTGAACCCATTGAGGCTTCTTCGCCGCATGGAGCCGCTGGCGATGCGGAAAACGGCAAAGCAGACGTGGCACCCAATCGCAAGTCGGAGGTCAAGGCTGCGCTTGGCCAAAAGCTGCTGGAGGCAATCGGCCTTCCCCAGTTGGGCAAGGATGTGGCGCCGGAAAGCTCGCGCGACACCCTAAGGAGCGCCCTGAAGCGCTCGCTGAAACAAGCGCAGGAGCAGCAGCAGCAACTGAAGCGGGTAAAACAAGAGGAGCCCGTGAAGCAATTGGCCGATTCTACAACCAAGCTCAGTGCGGCCGAATCCGCGGATGAGCGCAAGAAAGTGATTGCGGAACGAGAGCTGGCACTGCTGAAACGCAAGACAACAACATCCGGAGATGACAACAAGTTGTCCGTTAAGGAGTGAGTTGAATCAGTTTTTTAATACGCACTATCTAATTAAATTTCCCAACCTTCAGCGAGAAGTCGGAGCGCACGGATGTAAGTTCTTCCTCGTCGCGAAACCGGCGGAGCCGTAAATCCAAGACAGATGCCACAGTGGACTCGGGCGATGAAGAAAAGAAATTGGAGCGATGGGACGAGGATGACGAGTTGCCGTTAAAGACAGACGCCGAAAAGGCTATGGAACGAAGCAGCAGCAGCAGTAGCAATCGCCCGACCCGCACGAGCAAGAGCTTGTCCAAGTATTACAAGGGACCGTCCCCCAAGTCGCAGCACGCAATGGGTACGCGCTCCACACGGCAACGCTGATTACTGCTTGGCCACAAAAGGTCAGAGTTTATTTCACATATGAAATATGAGAAATTATTTTTGAAAAATGAAAAATACATATAGTATGTAGTTTAAGTCTCTTAGAAAAGTTCAACTGTGTACAATGTACACGCAAATGTTGAACCTCGTTTAGTTCGATGAAGTCGATGAACCCTATTGATTCAAGGATAATAGTACAACTATATGAAATCGTACTTCTGCACTGCAGTTAATTAATTACATTTACACATCTATGAATTCATTTCCTTCACACATTTGGGACTCAATTATTAAACATATTTGGTTTTTATGTATAGATCAAACTCGTAGAAAATATCAATTTATAATCGGAATGTTAAACCTTAAGATTTTTGAGAACTACGTTATTTGGATTCTAGTTTTAAGTGAAATACTACGTTTACCCAGAAGCCTATTATTTAGTTTTTATTTTTATTTACAAAAACTCGATTGCTGAGCAGCGTTCTTCGAAGAACGGCTTATTAAAAATTTACTGAAAGTTATACAGGTGCAAATTGTACGACAAACGTCCGTTCCCTGGTCTCTGTGTTGAGCTGAAGATGCTAGTAAATTGAGGAGAGGAATGCTTTTCCTGTTTATAAGCCGACTCGGCTCAACATGAAGAGCATCGGATCGGAATAGCATGAATTAGCAATGCTCCCCTATTTTTCTAACCAAAACAAATAAATTTGTAATACTATTTGTAATTGCGCTCAAGCATTTATCATTGGGGAACGAAATGAGGAAGTAAAAAGCTTACTTTTATCTATGAACGATTTTCAATTAGAAGTATTCTGTCATACAAATAACATTTTCATGCTTATGTACATCTACAAATGAACTATGCCGAGGCGCAGGTGGCTGACTCAGTGCGGTTGATGAAAATGTGCAAAGCGAAAATCAGTTGAACAAGTCTCGCGACAGGCGGCGGTTGTTTATACCGACTCTGAGCAATGCTAAATATTTTAGCGCATGTTTCTGGGAATTAAAGAATTTATTATCTACCAGCTAAATATAAGAAGAAAAGTCCTAATATTTACACAGTTATTCGTGTTAGTGAACAAGGTCATTTGAGGCCACCCGTCCACTGATTACTGAACTGCGTTCAGTTTGTGTCTGTGCGTGAGATCTATCTGAGCGGGATGAGCTGCTGCTGTTGCGGGAAACGGAAGCGGAGCGATGATGTCAACTATCGGCGGTTCGGAAACGACGATGTAAGTGGAATCTTCCGTGGTGCATCACCTGGTATTCGCCGCCCATTCATGGTGGATAAGATAGCCTTGCAACGGAGCTCTTATCGGAAGTTTGGACAGTTAGGCGCTTGTCTACGTGTTAAAGTCCCTCTATAAAAGTATATATGCCTAAATACATAGGAATCGGCGCCCCCGCATATGTGCATTGGTGTGCGTTATCACAGGGGGAAAAAAGCTATTTCTGTGTCGATACAAAGTTTTTGGGCTATAGGTGACGACCAGACCATAGGTGACCGTCAGGCCGGCATAAAAACAAATCGGGAATAGTGCGCGCATAAAAAGCCCCCAAGGCCCAGAGTCACACGCAACTGTCAGAAATTAGCGTACTGAGACCCCAACTACATCTCGTCTGTCCAGAGAGAGTTATCAGGAGACCGAGACCGAGACCGAGAACGAGAGCCAGTGCGAGAGCAGAGAGAGCAAGTGAGAGCAGGGCAGAGCGTAAGCCTGAACAGAACAGAATCGCATCTCTGCATCGGTGTAAATCGCTAACCAGTTGTTTTTCCTGTGGTAGTATGACGGCAATAATACTACTGGTCTGCCGCTCCGTTCGCGAGCTCGTTGATCTGTCGGATGCGCTGTGGCAGAACGCCTTTGATATTGACCGGAGTCTGAGCTATTACCGCACCAAGCGTCGCCTGCAACTGTTTCGATTTCATTGTCGGGAGCTCTGGTTGCGTCAGTACCTGGAAAACCCCGACAGCACGGGCCACCCCGATATGCAGCGACATAGCACGGACTTGATTGATTTTGTGGCCATAGAGGCGGGAGCAGAGTGCAGCCAAAACATGGACCGGGAACGGGACCGCAATGCGCACCTGAGGTTTCAGCAGGCGGAGGCCCAGCAGCTGGAACCGATGATGGACTATTTTAGCGACATCGAGGTGGTGGACGGCCGGGAGTTTAAAGTACGTAATCGGAAAAGTGGGGCGCTATCGCCCGATATCTGGTGTGTGTTTGCAATTAGTGAATTTTAAATTTAGAGAGAGCCATTTTGCACACCAGTACATGCTCACTTTCGTCCACATGTCTTTCTCTCTCTTCTACTGCGCCTTTACTGTGACATTTAGCGTGCTCTGCACTAACTCCTCCATTCGCATTGTTGGGGTGTGCTGTGTACGTTCGAAAGCTCTTTCCCAGCTGTCTGGCACAGTCGCGTCCGTTCCCAAGCTTCGGTTTGTTCGGTTCTCAGGCAAAACAATTCTCCAGCTTACACCCAAGACAGCGATTATCTGTGGGGCTGTTTACAGAAACTTTGCTGGAGCGATAGCTTCCACATAGAGGCTGAATCAGCGGCTTACTTACGTATACATATGTATGTATGTATGCTCGCACAGAGAATCGCAGGGTCGATAAACACCCATTTTCGTCGTATGTACGAACACAAAGAGCTTTTCGACGCTGTCACAGCGACAGCAGAGGTGTTGTTTCTTCGCTTCTCTTCGGGCGAGTCATTCGCGAAGCGCGAGACAATCGAACAAAATAAATAAGGAACAGCCTGCCCCAGCTGTGAAATAACACTTGTCTGTCCACCTATTTTCCTGGTTTTTCCGCTCCAAGCTGGCGCCAATAACTTCCACTCACTGAAAGCGGCTCATAAGTGAATCCAAGCATAAGCTTTGTGTATTTAATAGAGTGTTCTGTGAGCCGTGGACTGTGCAAGGACGATGCTGATTCATTGTCGCTAGTAGCAGGAGGAACAGTGCTCCACGTACTTAACGTACCTATGTATATAATCACTAATAGCTAGCCGCCCCTGTAGATCAGTTGATCAGGACATAGGATGTGCCTCAGTGTCCTGTGTGGAAAGTGGCTCTGCTGCTGCCGCAAGAAAAAGCGAGGCGGCTTGAATGAGGTAAGAGAGTTGGTAGAGTTGGGGAGTATTGATTCGCGGTGCGGTGTCCTAGAAATCAGAAAGGAACAACCCTTGTTAGGAACTAACAAACCAATGTGGTTGATTAAACATTGAAGTAAACAGTGTCGAAAATGAGAGACAAAATGGCTACAACAATTGATTGTTCCCAGCCAAAAATAGCCAGTGTCGAAGCGGTTAAGGTTGAGCAATCAAAAATGTTGCCCCAGTACGTGCGCCCATAAAATGTTTGGAAATGGCACTAGACTTGGAATGGCGTAATAAATGGGATTAGCCTTCGGTGTCCGAGTAGGCCTCTAAATAGTATTCAGTATAATGTAATCCTGTTGGAACTCACACAATGCATTCCTTCCCTGACATCCTGGCGAGGAGACACCCATCACCATCATCCAGTCGTGTAACATGCTGTTTTACGTTTGTACTCATTGTGTTACATGTTGTGGTGCCCCTTGCAGGCCTCCTACTATGAGTATTCGGATGCACAGGCCAAGTACCAAAACGACCAGATAGGCCAGTTGAGCGAGGGACTCAGTTTCACCATTACTGGAAAGCTGCCAGTGAACTGCGAGCGGTAAGCTGAATAGAATGCGATTCCACTTGACCGAACTAACTACATTTTTTATGCGTATTTGCAGATTCTCAATCAATCTCGTGCGCAACAACGAGACGAGGGATGTGGCTCTGCACGTCAATCCAAGATTGCCCCAGAACTATATCGTTCGCAACACCAAAGTGGCAGAGATATGGGGCAGCGAGGAAGTCTCCTCGCCACTGCCCTTCCTCCTGCGCCGCGGGGAAAAGTTCTCCATCCAAGTGCTCGTCACGAACCCCTGCTACATGATATCGGTGAACGGCCAGCACTTCGCCGAGTACAAACATCGACTGCCCTACAAGGACGTCTGCATTCTGGAGGTCAAGGGAGATGTGGAGGATGTGGAAATGCAGCGGTCGCTGGTCCTGAGCTACCCTCAACGCTTGCCGGAGTCGGAGGCAAAGAACATAGAGCTGCTCTTAGATGATGGGATCGATGAGATCGACGCCAGCGCAGAGGAGGCCGTCACCATACCGCATGAGTGGTGCCTCATTGGCGCGCCGACCAAGCAGTTGGAGAGCTCGCCAAAGAGTGACCACAGCACAAACGACCTTGGGCTTACCTTGCCCTACTACGGCTCGCTGCCGCCGAATTCGCTGGTCGAGGGGCGATGCCTGAAGATCGAGGGACGGGTGCGACTGCTCCCACACTCGTTCTACATCAACCTGCAGCAGGGACAGGACATATGGCCACATCCAGTGATAGCATTCCACTTGAATCCCCGCTTCTCGAAGGCCAGCAGCGGTGCCTTGGGAAAGGCGGTGGTGTGCCGCAATGCCTGGTACAACGGTGCCTGGGGCGAGGAGGAGCGCTCGGAGCTGGACACGAACTTCCGTCCCGGTCGAACCTTCAGACTGGTCATCGTTTGCACCAAGGACTCGTTCGAGGTGTACGTCAATCGGCAGTTCGTCACGGAATTCAAGTACAAGGTCAGCCCGGCGCTGGTCGACACTGTTTACATCCAGGGAGACGTCAAGCTGTGGAATGTGACGCTGGAGCAGAATCCAGTGATTAGGGGAAGGAACGTGCGCATTTATCACAATCCTCTGTGTACTGATACCGAATACTAGTTATTTTACCATGCGACCATCATTGGGTCTTATTTTATGCTTGTTTTCTCATTGATTAGGCGACAATAATACGATGATAAGCTGGTTTTTTATTCACTGGAATCGTTTACAGTATGTGGTTTAATTAATTATAGTGTAATATACTCTTGTTACCATTAAAAGTTAAAAGGGGAGCTTCTATTTCCCTGCTACCATCCACTCCATTGTGAATTGACTCGTTTATGGCGGGCACAAAAAATAAGCTTGCAGTAAACACGGAAAGAGATAATTCTTGCGGAATTCAAAAAGCTCTCTCCCTCTGAAAGTGTTGACATTTCTACAACAGGTTGTTGGCAACTATAGCTTTCAGAGCTTACGGTCCACCCTTTGTACGAGCAAAGCGAGCAAATAAACAAATAATAGATGGTCCTACGAATCGAGTGTCCTTTGTAGGGTTTATCGGGCGCTTTAGGGTCCGAGGCTGCTCGAGAATATTATGTCAAAATGTGGCATTCTGTCGAATGTTTTAACAGAATTAGATTGAATTATTGTGGGCTTGGTGTTTGTGTATTCCTCACGACCATGAGTATGTTTCCTGGAGCCGAGGCCGTTGCCCTAAGACGGGATTTGGATGCCATCTCCATGTTCTACGAGGAGCGCTCGGCGAACCATTGTCGCAAACAGTTTAAGGTGGTCGACTATCCCAGGCCAGGGCAGTGCTTCGTCTTCCACGGAATGATCCTGCTGGCATGTGAGCACTTTGTCATCAATTTCCTCTCCAAACAGCCAGGTGAGGTGTGCGATGTGCTGCTGCAAGTGGGATCACGCATCCCCCAGAACTATATCACGCGCAACTCGCGCATAATGGGGCTGTGGGGCCCCGAAGAGAATTCATCGAATCTGAGCTTCCAGTTGACCCGGGGCAAGTCCTTTTGGATGCAGATCCTGCTGACGGAGGAGTGCTTCTTTATCTCGGTGAACGGCTATCACTTCGCGACATATAATCACCGCGTGCCGTACAGGTGGTTGGAAACTGTGGCGGTACTTGGCGATGTCGCGGACATTGTCATCGACACGTACTTTGTGTCGGAGTATCCCATTCGCCTACCGCACTCCTTGCCGCAAGTAATTCAGATCCGTTACGATACTGCGACCTCCAGATTTCTAAGGGACGGAGATACCCGGGAAAACGATTTTATTGTCCTGTCTACCCTGGCTAAGATGTCGGCCAAACAGTACATGTACCGTAAGGGCATCTCCCTTCCCTTCTACGGGACGTTGGCGGAAGACATAACGCTGGTTGAGGGACTTGCCCTACGGATAGAGGGTCGCGTTCGCTTGATGCCCCAAAGCTTCAGTGTTGCTCTGCAGATAGGACAGGAGATTTGGCCGCAGCCCACAGTATCGTTCTACTTCAGTCCCAGCTTTCTACGGAGCAGGCATGACAAGATCGGCAAGGCCATGATTAAGCGGGGCGCCTACCTAAATGGGGAGTGGCAAAACCTCCAGGAGTCACGCCTGAACACAAACCTCAGGCCGGGCGGGGCTTTTGTTATCGTGATTGCGTGCCGCAAAGGGTACTACGAGCTCTTCGTGAACACCAAGTTAATGTTGCAATTCAAGTATCAGATGAGCCCAGAGCGTGTCGACATGGTAAACATCCGGGGCGATATTGTCCTCTGGGAAGTAGTTATAGAGGGCTCCAAGGTCGGTCCAAAATCCAAAGGTAACATATCTAATGTGTGCTCCTTCAACCTGCGACCTATGTGCAATCGAAACTCTCTTCCTCAGGTCGTACTGCTATGGAGCGTGCTTTTACACAGTGGAAGCGCTCTGAGAAGACCGTCTGAGGGCAAAAACATACGTACCCTTCCGAGCAGATCAATTAATATGCTACTGTTCGGAAATGCAACCTGTCGAAAGACATGTTCTACAAATTTATAAGGACCACGTCGACTTTATTGCATCCGACCCGGCAGGACGGGGTCCGGGGCAGGACTGCGACTGCATTGATACCCCAACGCCTGCCTGCCACTCACTGTGCGCGCAGATTTATGATTTCATCTCTGCCAAACGCAAACGCATGCTCGCAGAGATTCAGCAATTCTGCAATTAAAATAGCAGTGCGCCCTGCAGCAAGGCCTAGGGCACTGCGCCGCGCTCCAACTCATAAATGTCAATGTGCTGTCGTCGTCAACTGAGCCAGAGCCAGAGCAAGAGCCAGAGCGTCTGCCCATAAGCAGCGCTGATGGCAAAGCAGAAGCCGCTTCGTCCGGGCCAGGCCGCTGGATATTATAGGGCCTCGGAAATTGATTATTAAAAATGATAATCGATTAAGGACACAGCATGGCCCGGCTGGCCGTGCTGCCAGCGCCAGAGTCGTCACTGGGCATGCATGCTGTCCTGAATTGACGTTTATGTCTACATGTGTTTCTCAAGACAGTTGACATTGTTTTGTCATGGCCAGCAAAAAGCAGCAGCAAAATAAGCCAGGCCGAAAACGTCCAGCCTGCAAATATTTCCCAAGGCTTGCCAAAGGAAGTAGCGAGCGTCTGCCAAGAAAAAAGTATTATTTATGGTTCAAGTCTGTACGTGTCACGCATGCCTCGGACCATTTTGCTAATGAAGTGGATTACTGATGCGACTGTGCCTCCAAATTAGGTTTTCATTTCGGATGCCTTATGGCCGATACATACACATCCCTTTCATACAGATGACCATATACAACAGCCCCACAGCTTATTATTGAGTGAGCTCCCATTTAAAAAAGTCTATAAATTGTATCTGCAGGATCGAAATTTCACCGAAGCTCACTCCACAAATCAGTGAGTTTTTCAGATTTTATGTTGTGGTTTTGTGTTCCTCTGGCATCAAGCAGCCACTGAATATAATCTAAGCTGAAATGTGTATTTAGTGTTCCGATCCGTGGGGGTAAAAATGTTGATGTTATCTTTGTTTCTCCTGCAGGATTACGTTCCCCACGTTCCTAAGTTGGTGGGCTTTAAGTTGGTTCTTGAAAAGGAAATATCTGTATAGGATTCCAAAAAAAATAGGCACCTCTTGCGTGGAGGAAATACAAATATTATATATTTGAATACCTTTATAAATTGAGAACCATTTAGTTATAAACGAAATTATCAATACATTCATATTCATATATGTTATAATAATTATGTGATCATGGGGAGGCGTGACTGTCACATATCGCACGGAACACTTGATCTTCATTGAATTCTCGGAAAATTAAACTTTGAATGCCCAGCTCCTGGCTTGCAGCTTTCTCATTTCCTTGCCTGCAGGATGAACGCGTTCGGTGGCCGGTCCTCCGTCGAGCGTGAGGTAATTATCGCTCAACCAGCTGCAGGAGATTTGTGGCCGGGCTCTGGCTGCCTGCCTCTGCCTGCCGTTTATTAATTTCATATTTTACAAGCGCAGCTTGCTCACGTTGTTTTTGCACATTTTTCAATGCCAATCATTGGCTTTGGCATCTCTCCTTTGTATGATCGCATTTCTCGAATAACTTACTCAATGTTGCCATTTATCAGCTGTTATTATGTTATTAATTTTATTGGCTACCACCCGACCGACATACAAAATTTATTAATAAGCTGTGTTCCTGTTTCTTGTTAAGTTTGCTGACTAATTAGGGCATGTATGTTTATTCGGAAGTTGAATCGCTTCTGTTTTAGAATATTCTGCGGCCTGCAGTGCTTTTCAAAACTTAAATAAAATCCAAGTATAATTAACGCGCGGACATTCTTCGGGTCTGGGATGCTTTTCGACAAAAACTCCAATTATATTGCACAAAATTGGGCTGGCTTGGGCTGGGACTTCGGTTTCGACTTCGGCTGAGAATAAATGGTAACAAATGCATTCGCACCAATTTACAACATGTCGTCCTCGCCGGCCTGCGCCGATTAGCCGGCCAGGCGCAAAAGTGAGCAAGGCTTATCAATATTCCGACTGTGTGCCCATGTCACACACAGAACACTGTGCAATCAATGCCTCCGCGGTGCGGTGGCAGTGGGTACATTCTAAATTAAACCTCAATTGAGGCTTCGTCCTCCGCTGGTGCCGCTGGTGCCACTAGTGCCCCTGGTGCTCCTGCTTCTCCTGGGCCCTCGCCGCGCTGGGTCTGGCCCAGCAGCTGCCACTGGCAATTGTTTGAAATGGTCAACGGAATGCAACCCGTTTCGCATTCGGACTCATGCATCCAACGAAACGGAGCGCTCTTGCCTTAGCTGTAGCCTTGCCTCCGAATTACGGCAGTCCAAAAACGAAAAGCGAATTTATCGAAAAATTGGTGCTTGGGACTTACTTGCACATATTTATTTGTGTGGAACTGGCCGACTGCAGACTGGCGACTGCCGTTCGAAAAAGGCCGCGAAATCAATCACTTTTTGCCTTGTTCGCAGCGCATTGTGTGTATTATCATGTGTATGTGCTAATCCCGTGGATTCACACTAGCTGCGCTTGGCCCAATGCGGTGTCAATGCGAGTACGCACTGTCAGAATCAATTACGTACTGATGAACTGACAACGGCCTTTTACGCGGATATATAATATCGGATTTGGCAAGGACACTTGGAGAAGGGAATCGGAATTTACAAAGATTTACTTTTTACATAAAGTGCTTAGACTAAAAGAAATTAAAGTAATGTATATATGTAGGTATGATTAGTAAGTGGGTTTTCAGGTTTACTCCGGTATTATGCAAAGATCTAAAAGCTTTTTCGTAATAATTCAACATTTAAGTCCCACTTAGACTGTCCTTGCCCATTGCTTTCAGCGATAAATCCACAAAAATGGAAAGATGCCGTGCCGGTTTTTTTATATCCTTGCAATGGGTATTATAATTTTGCCATGATATTTGCAACGCTGCGAAGGAGGCATCTTCGAGCCCATAAAGTATATATATTCTTGATCAGCATCATCAGCCGAGTCAATCTAGCCATGTCCTACTATCTGTCCGTCTGTCTGCCTGTCGGCTTCTACGCGAACTAGTCTCTCAGTTGTTGAGCTATCGGGCTGAAAATTACAGCATAGTCAAATTGAAATAAATGCTATTTAAGCTTAGTTATGTCATTTTTAAACTTTGATTTGTCCAAAAATGCTATCATATGTTTCGAATTATTTTCGTAACCCTAAAATGCGCGAATTTAAGGTCTTCTTGGGAGCCTCTTATAGCCAAATAGAAAGTGATAACCAAAAGCCGCACATCTTTCGAATCGTAACTATAATCTCAATTATATACAATCAGAATTTTGAAAAAAATCAGACCTTTTTTTTTGAGTTGCTAAATTTTTTTCAAAATTTGATACTTGATTAAAATAGTCAAAAATTGAAAAAAATATATTTTTTTAAATTTCTAAACTCAATGTGCAGATTTATTAATCTAATAAAAACTAGCACAGAAAATATTAAAATATATGCAATTTTGGCTTAGTTATGCCTTCTTTAAATTAGCAAACTGCAAGGGTATGTAAACTTCGGCTTTTCGAAGTTAGCCTCCTTGCTTGTTATACCCTTGCAGAGGGTATTATAATTTTGCCATGATATTTGCAACGCAGTGAAGGAGGCATCTCAGACCCCATAAAGTATATATATTCTTGATCAGCATCACCAGCCGAGTCGATCTAGCCATGTCCGTCTGTCTGTCTGTCCGTCTGTCTGTCTGTCCGTCTGTCTGTCGGTTTCTACGCGAACTAGTCTCTCAGTTTTTGAGCTATCGGGCTGAAATTTTCAGCATAGTCTTATTTCTTTAGCACGCAGTATATATGTCGGAACGGCCGAAATCGGACCACTATATCCTATAGCTGCCATAGGAATGATGGCGAAATTTATGTACAAAAATTTTTAATTTCTCTGTTTTTCAACGAATTTCTATAAATTTCGAGATATAGTCGTTTTTTATAGTTCTAGAATTACGGTTTTAATTTCATTAAGATCGGACAACTATATCATATAGCTGCCATAGAAGGGATCGGTCGATTTATATGAAAATGTAAAATTCTACATGTAAAATGTAAAATTTACAAAATTT
>VNJW01005785.1:0-15151 GCA_008042615.1 Drosophila auraria
GCATCTCCGTTAACGCTGGAGCCGTCCATGCTGGCTAGGAGCGTCTCCGCGTTCAGCGTGTGTACCCTGTAGGCGGTTTGGCGACTAGAAGGGGCGGTCAGTCGGGGGCCCGTCTGGATGACGATCGCAGCATGATCGCTGTGGGTGTAGAGGTCAGTCACCCTCCAAGCGCAGCTCCGAGTGAGCTCCGGGCTGGCGAAAGTTAAATCGATGATTGACTCCCGGCCAGCCTTGCTGAAGGTGCACATGGAGCCCTCGTTGAGGAGGCACACGTTTAGTGGGGCTAGGGCATCTAGCAGTATGGTTCCCCTCGGCGTCGTTCTCTCGCTTCCCCATGTGGTGGACCAGGCATTGAAGTCCCCTTCGATAAGGACCGGAGAGCGCCCGCGCGCATCCTGGGCTATCTCATGCACTATGTTCCTGAACGCTTCTATGCGTAGGCTCGGGGCGATGTAGCAGCTGTAGATGGTTGTGTCCTGGAACTTAGCCCTGGCGTAGCCATTTCTAGCAGCTCTCTCCGACTGGTGACCCGATGGCTGCCCGCAGCTCCATATGGCTGCGCCTCCATCAGAGCTCTGCTGCCATGCTCCTTCAGATTTTGCCTTGTACGGCTCGCTTAAAATGGCAATGTCTGTCTGTAGCTCGTTGACCGTCTGTGATAGCCTCCTCGTGTGCATAGGATGCATTTGGGGGAGCCTTGGGTGCACTTTATGTGCTTGTGGCCCGCACCTACGCATCTAAAGCAGGACTCCAGCGTCGATTTGACAATCGCTTCTGAGGCTCGGCATCGCACCGAGGTGTGGCCGAATCCCATGCATTTGAAGCATCTTCTCGGCTCCATCTTCTGCCTTATGCGGCAGACGACCCACCCGATTCTTATTTTGCCCTTCTCGAGCAGCCTCTGTGCATGCTCCGGCCTGAGTACATTAAAGAGTGTGCATCTGGATTATATGTCCGTATGAACAAGAATGTGGAAATGGAGCAATACGAAAAAAGAAGCCGGAATATGGCGATCGTATGAAAATGGAAATAGCAATACGAGAAAAAAAGCCGGAATATGGCGATCGTATGCACAATGGAATGGCCGATCATACTTGTATCCAATTAAAATGTCAGCTCCGTGTCGCAATAAAGAAGACCGTACTATCTCATACTTCTCCTTGAAAAGATCTAGGTCCATAAACAAAGCCAACGCTTCTTCGCAACCATAAATTGTAAGGAGTGCGTGTATGGGCGTGGAAATGCTCGCCTTTATTCTTTGAAGTCGCACTGGGCTTGCATTAGCTATATTTCTTGTAATATGTGACCTGGCTCAGTGATTGTCTTTTTGATATTTAATAGACAGCGCCTCCGATAAATGGTCCGTAGTGAAAGCATTGGTGGCCTCGGAAAGCTTTTTCTTTTCTGCCAATGTATTCAGTTTGGTACCCTCAATAAGCCAGTATCTGGTGTTGAATCTTTGAGTAGACCGAGATACTTATTCCTATTTTTCCGTAATACGGAAATATAGCAAGCGAAAATTTTTTTTATAGATGGACTTATCTCCAAATTAGGGTTTACGATCCCAAGTTCGTCAAAAGCAGCATCCAGAAAATCCGTAGCGGTCGTTGAGCTTCTAAACATATCAAATAATTTTGCGTTATTCAACATGATTTTGATTTTGATCAAGGGAATACTTTTTTATTCAATATATAGTCAAATCTTTTACCTGCTAGGTACAGTGTGATATAGAGGGTCATAAAAGGGAAAAGGGCTTATAAATGGGAGACAAACCATGCTAATTACGTTCTACCTGTTTTAACTTTGGATTTAGGACGAGTTATGCAATTTGTATGTTAGACACGTGTTCAAATAATAATTGTGCCTACCTGCGGCGATCATAAGTAAGTCAAGGAATTGACTTGGTCTGTTTACCTTCCGTAAATGTACACGTGCGCATACAATTGTAAGATCTAATCTACCAGCTTATTTAAATGTGTAGTTAATTTGTATATTTGGGAATATTTTTTGTCAACTATTTACCTATTTGCCCTTAAACAATAACCATATCAGGCAAAACAGTGCCTAAACGGTTACCAGGGATGTGTATTTTATACCAGGGCTGCACGCTCATTAAATTTCTGGAACCGTGACTTTTTTTTCGTTTTTAACCTAGATGTGTATGGGTGCTGCAGACAGAAGCAGCAATACTTTATTGAATTCAATTAAGAAATATTCAAAGAATTTTTTTTACAAAAATATGGCAAATGAATAAAAATGTATATTTTAGTTATTTCCCATCAAAGTTGAAAACTAGTGATAATATGGACAGCCTGTAAAAAAATAATTACCTGAAGAAACAAGAAGCTAACAGTAAAATATGTTCTTTTATTTATACCTAACAAATACAATAATAAATAAAAACAAGTGAGAAAGCTACAGTCGAGTGAGCGACTGTGAGATACCCGGTACCCAAAGAATTGTGCGTGAAATTAAATAGCACACCGACATGGGAAAAACAAAATGTTGACAAATAAAGACAAATGTTACCAAAAACATGTTGAGCAAAGTTTAAAAGAGACAAATTCTGCAGTTGTACGCAGCTGCATTACGAATTTATACTGCGCCCAAAAGCACGCAACACTTTTTTTCGCTACTGCCGTTGTGGCTCAAGACGAGAAAAAAATTTATTGTTTAATAACTAATAATCATCCGATTTTACTCAAATTTTCAGAAAACGTCCGCAAATGCCTACTTATTTATTGTATCTATTTACTATTGTACCCTATGGGTACCGGGTATAAACACTAGGGTTCATTACCAAGTTTTTTTGAAATTCGACCTGAAATTTGCTCAAATTTAATAAAAATGTTGTGTCTTGTTGAAAATGAAAAATTGGTCGACTTTGATACTGTATATCTTTTAAAACATAAATCGTAGGCTATTAACATTTTGTATTTGTAATGAACAATTACCTCTAATATTTGCGTATTCTTAACATCGAACGCGAACATGAAATTTTTGATTTTTGCAACGCCGTTTGTTCTAGAGGCCAGATAGTGCGACGGTACCAAGAGCAGCAACCAATGATAACGAAGAGCGTCAGCAGAATTGGCTGCAGTGGCAGAGGCGGTAACAGCGATGGAGCGACGCATAGCTTTAATAAATGATTGTTAAATTTAAGTAAAATCAGTTATAATAAACAAAGTTTGTATTTCTTTTTAATAAAATACCAAACCTATCTTTAACTGACGTCTGAACAGGGACCGCGAAAGAATAACAAGTTCCGCGTCTCGCGAAGTTCGGAAAAATAAAAGCTCGAAGTTCGTTAAAACCCATCAGCCTAATAAGCGAGAAGTGAGAGACTCGGAAGTACAAAAGTGCCGCAAAACTGTCACTCCTGGAAACAGGACTTATACCTAGCGGAGTAATCAGGCCAAACTGTATCGCCGTGATCCCTTTAGTATCCGTTCGAAGGGAACTTGAATAAAGGTGCAGAGGAGGCTCCTCAGTAAACTCACTCAACAAAAATCGCAGAGATAAAAAAAGCAATCCGCCGATCTTGTCGTCACGAGAGCACGCCGAGGGATGTTACTACAGTAAGAAAAAGCTTAAGCAATTTAGTAGAAAATTTTAAACACGCAACTTAGAAAAAAAAATATTTTAGGAACACCAAAAACACAAACACACTTTAATAATCAAAAACTTATACTTAACATTCTGAAACACAAAATACACAAGTTAGAGAATAAAAAATACTTAAGGAACACCAAAAATACAGACACGTTCAATAATTAAAAACGAGAAAGAAAGCTAACTTCGGTAAACCGAAGTTTGTATACCCTTGCAGTCTGCAATTAGATCATTGAAAATCAATCCATTTTGGTAATGTTGAAAAAAAAATGTCAAATTACGTAATTTTTGTAAATTTTACATTTTACATGTAGAATTTTACATTTTCTTATAAATCGACCGATCCCTTCTATGGCAGCTATAAGATATAGTGGTCCGATTTTGGCCGTTCCGACATATATACTGCGTGCTAAAGAAATAAGACTATGCTGAAAATTTTAGCCCGATAGCTCAAAAACTGAGAGACTAGTTCGCGTAGAAACCGACAGACGGACAGACGGACAGACAGACGGACATGGCTAGATCGACTCAGCTGGTGATGCTGATCAAGAATATATATACTTTATGTGGTCGGAGATGTTGCCTTCACTGCGTTGCAAACATCATGACAAAATTATTATACCCTCTGCAAGGGTATAACAAACACTAATTAAATTCCCGAAACAACAATTTCCGAATTATGAGCAATTAAAATCAAAACAAAATGTAACCCTTCCATTTATTGCTCATGTATCCCTGCCAACATTACCGAACAAGATTTGGTGAACAGATTCGCTAACCTTTCTGGGCCTTCGTCACTTTTAAACGCGAAGATCATGATCGAGAGAGAGTTAAAAATGTCAGTGTTAAAAATGTCAGTGAAAAAATTTTTGGTTTTCTAGTAAAGCAAATACTTAATCCCAATAAAGATTTTCGAAGTATACAGCTCAGACAATAAATAAAGAGCTATCGCATAATCTCAGCGAGTTAGATAAATTACCGGACATCGTTCGGATACTTAGAGATGAGTTTTCGTCATGGAAGAAGAGTGTTGAGAGAGTGTTAAAAGTTTATGAAAGCAAAATTGGCTCTCCAAATTATTTTGGAATTCTTTTAGCAATCCGTACTAAAATTATTGGTCAAACGGATGCAGTCCTAGAATCTTATAATACCCCTTTAGATTGGACAGCTATTTCAAGATGCCTAACAGCACATTTCGCTGACAAACGCGACTTAAAGATATTAGAATAACTCTATGCTCTCAGCTAGGGTAGCAGAACCATTTTCGATTATTATCAAGATGTTTACCAACAACTATCATTGGCAAAACGTAGATGCGTCACAAGAGACCATACAAGCCATGACAGCCATGTATAGGAAAAAAGCTTTGGACTCCTGAACGGAAACTTATAGCAATTACTGGCTATTAAAGAGCCGCACGATCTTGGGCACGCCCTACACCTGTGCAGTCTGCTTGAAAACCAAAATACTAGGAATAATCAAACGCCAAAAGCTCCGTATTTAGGAAAAGCACCTATGCTACCTCCCAAGCCCTCACAACCCAATCTGATGATGGCAGTCAAACAAAATTTTCAGCCACATCTATATTACAATCCAAACCAACCGCAGTTAGTACCCGCAGTTGGAAAAATCCCGAGTACCCAGACTTATCAATTCAAACCCTACAACCAAGTTTACACAAACCAAGCCGGGGCAGCAGCACCTTATAGTATACCAAGTCCGCCCCCGCGACCACAACCGAAACCAGTACACATGGAAGTTGACCAGTCAATACGTTCGCGCAGTATAAATTATATGAACAAGCCAGCAAATAACGATTATGCAGGGAAAGACCTCCCAGCTCTTTTACTGTCCCAAATTTTAGGAAGATGTAGAGACGGTTCCATATACAGTCAAAAACAGAAGGTACCGATCAACAAAATTTAGTTGAAGATACACTTAACGTAGAACAAGAATATTATCAGCTAGTAGAGGAAAATAATGTAAACGAAATTCAGGAAGAATACGCATGTCAAAATAATACCGAACAACAGGATCTCATAGATATATCAGAACTTTATTTTTTAGAATAAACCGTCCCTCACTACTTTACTTCCAGATAAACACGTGGAACGCAAGAATCCTAAAATTTTTAATCGACACTAGCTCAAATCAAAACTACATTCAAAGTTCATTAGTATCAAAACCAAAACAAAACGAAACACATTTTTCCGTCAGTTCAGTTGGAGGTTGCACAAAAATAACACAACATACAATACTTAAACTCCCTAACATTTCAGATAAGCCCTAAAAGCATTCCACGGTATATTATGCAACGACACAATGAAAAGCTTAGGAGCAATAATAGATATCGAGAACGACTCATTGGGTCTCGAAAAGAAACAGAAAATTAAAATTCATCAACTAAGTACACGAGAAATAAATACAATTAGGCCACAAGTCAGTCACATGATCAAGTCACAAAAAACAATTATAGATACCCTCCCTCATACAAAAAAAATTATCTTTGTCGACCCCGATACTAAGTTAGCATGCGCAACTAAAGTAGTGGGTTAAATGAAAACTTCGTCCGATTCCCCGGATTACGGAAAACATTATCCGTACCCAACATCGGTAAGTAGAATAGGAAATAAATAAAGTGCTGAATGACGGCATTATCAGACCTTCAAGATCTTCATATAACGCTCCAGTCTGGATTGTCCCGAAAAAGTCCGGTCAGTCCGAGGAAACAGTACAGACTAGTAATCAATGATATCTCAGATCGGTACCCTATCCCCGAAATTGGCGAAATTATTGCACAGCTTGAGAACAACAAATATTTTTCGGTATTAGATCTTAATACCACCAAATACCATTTGAAGACGCGGACATAGAAAAAACTGCATTTGCCGTAAACGGTGGAAAATATGAGTTTACCAGATTCCCATTCGGCTTAAAAAATTTGATCTAGCTATTAATTTCCTAGCACATAATTTTGGACGACCACCTCGTGGGCCTACGGCTGGGGCTTCCCATTCTGTAACTAACTTTACACCTACCCTTTTTTTAGAATCTTCCATACACTTACCATAAGCACTATTATTTAACAATTTAAAAAAAACTCGTTCAAAATTAAGATAAACACTTAATACAGAACTAAGGCAAAAGTAATTTTGAACGAGATTTTTGAGCCACAATAGACTTTTTGAGCCACGCTTTCTGTTTAAACACTAAAATGGTGTGCATTTTTTTAAGTCTCAGCTTATACATCAAACACTGCTTTAACGATTTGTAATGTATAATGTATTTTTCCTTATCACGAAGATCAGCTATCAATTTTTGAACTTTAGAATATTTCGAAGGGGGTTTGTTGGCTGGACAGAAGGGTAGGTCATTATGAGAGTCGTGAAGAGAGTATGGATATTCCAAGTCAACTTCTAGTATATATCCATATTCACTATTTTCTGAAACATTTTCTAGATTAAATGTATTAATTTCTTCCTGTTCTATCCATTTGAACTCCCCATATGGAAGCTTTTCACACATGGTCTAGCCATAGAGGTTGTTCATTTCGATTTAATATAGGTATTCTGAAAGTTTGGTGGGGTCAAAACCTTTCAGATATTTATGGTTTGCTTTTGTATGTCTATGACTACATTGCACTAACCCACCTCGAATTCCACTCTGAATATATGTTATCATATCAATATCAGTGAGTAATTCTAAAATAATTGCAGTCGTTTTAAGCATCGCATCCCATGACAAGCCTGGAGTCGTATAATAATGGGCAGGATCAAGTTTATAAATGTTTGAACAAATTTATCTTAAATTCTGAAAAACGTGTGCTAACAACAAAACATTAGTTTTTAAATACAACTCCAAGTAGTCTTTAAGTGTTTGACACTTGAAATGTTTCCACACTTGACATGCGTGGTCGTAATCGACTTCAGAACATTCTAAGTCTGTTAAATTACTATAAAATTGGCTCCTTGGTGGGAGACAACTTTCTGTTAGTTTTTGAACACCATCTAAGTATTCATAGGGGAATACTCCTTTCCTACAAAGTGAAGCAAAATCTGATGTATTCGGATATTCCTTTTTTAAATCTTTAAAATCACCTTCATTTAAATTAGCTGCTAGTGTGTCTAGACTAGAAGGCATAAACCGGAAAGTATCCAAAAATCTAATTCCTAGTTTAATCTTTCCTAGAGGGATATACTTTAAATTAAGATATATAATTCTTAAGGCAAGGGAATTACTTTAATTTCTCCTTATGTAACATGCAAAACCTATAGAAATATGCTTATTTACTACTTGTGTCCTGTCACTTACATTTAACGAAGAGGGCTCTAGTATGCATTCGAAGTCTGCATATACAGCGAAAGGTATCTCCAGCTGGTGATGACAATTTCAGAATTTGAGCTCAGTCGCACCCTCTTTCGGTCGCTCACTCACAACGTTGCTGCATCCTCACACTTTTCTTTCCCAATTGAGATGAAAGGAGACTGAAATTAAAAAAATTTAAATTAGTTTTTAAACAGCTTGGCAAACCAACAGATTGCCATCTTCAAAGCAACGTTTGAGGGAAGCCACTCGCATATTAAATCGAGCTCTGAAACAAGACGCTGAAAACGCACAACTACGGTACATCCTTTGTGGAGGGCTGACCCAAACCTAAGCTCTCCAATCGAAGCAGTCACCCCGATAAGAAAATCATCAGGTTGCTGGGCCCGCAGTGACGAAGATAGAGCCGAAACATTTGCTTAACATCTCCGAAGAGTATTCCAGCCGTACCCGGCCACTAGTCCACTTGTCCTTCCACAAATTCAAACTAATACTTTGTCGTTTGTAAGTTGTCTATTTCTGTTGTAAATTTCTCGGCTGTTTTACCTTTCTGGCTTGTTTTCGCCATTTTAGCTTTGACTACGTCAGACGTTTCACCAAAAATAGTGTCTTGCAGTTTTTGTATGATTGAATTTATTGTTGATTCATTCTGTAACTTGTATAATGTAGATCCTATAATTTTTGATATAATGATTTTTACAGCCAAATCTTCGAATGCGCCTTTAGTCAAGTTAACCAACTTCAAAGCTGTTACATTTTTAAAGGTGTATCTTTTGTCCGTTGAATTCCGGGATGGCATTCGAGATTTCTTTTATATATATCTTCTTTTCTTTTATGTATATCTTCTTCTTCTTCTGCTTCTGTTACTGTTATAACTGCAGGAATTGTTAGATTATGTAGATCTTTTTCTTTTATTTCAATTCCATCGCTTGAATCGGAATCCTCAATTTCCGTTAGGTCTATTTTTTGATCTATTGTCAAAGGGGTATTTAAAATTGTTGGTATCGATATATTTAAATTATACCTATCTTTGACAGTTATTAGATTTATACGTAACTTAGATAATTTTGACCAATTTGTTTTATTTATTGCTTCCCGATTTTCATGTACTAGGGCTCTTGCAGTATTGAAAGAGTCTACCAGAGTCTTTTCATGTGTATTAATTGTGTCTTTATGTATTGACCTATTTTGGGTTATACATGTGCAAGATTTATCAAAGGTGTCTTTAATTTTACGAATATGAGCAGATAGTTCTTCCAATTCCATACTAAAATTTTATTTAATTATTATTACTTTTATTTTTATTTATTTACTAGCAAACCGGGCGAACTCCGTTTCGCCACCAGATGGCTTCGTTTTATGTAACATTTCGTTTGGTGATTAAAAGATAAAGAAAATTTTTTTTGTTTTATATTCGAAAAGGAAAAATTTTATTTCATTTCACAACAGTAATGAATTAATTTTGATTACAAAAATGAAGTGTTATTTAGTTTAACTTCTCTAAAAAAAATGAAAGTAAATCCAAAGTAAATACTGAATCGATGCGTTATACATGTCCGCAAATTATCCGTTTCATTGAAGTGCTCTTTGGTAAACCACTTTTTTTGTTTTTTTGGGCTGACGTTAACACAAACAAAGCGGATGGTTTCCCAACTCGTAAACACGCAACGTATAACTGCCCATGTGAAAAACAATGATTTTCTAAAATTATTCCGCAAACACTAAGCTATTTGCCTTGCGATTTGTTAATTGTCATTGCGAACGCAAGGCAAACTGGAAATTGCAATCGTTTGAAGTCAAACGGAAGATCAGTCGAAATCATTGGTATTCGAGGAATACATACATTTTCACCTGCGTACTTTCCGTTAATAATGATTGCCTTAATCAAGTTCGTGCGTATCCGATGGCATTCGTTCCAATGCTGTTTCGAGCATATTAACCACAGCAATATTAAAGTGAAAAAATGCTTGCAACTTTTCAATAATTCGTATCTTTAACTGTTGTGTTCCCTGTATATTGCACCGCACATTCAGCTGATCCACCATCGACGAAATCAAATATATTTGCAGAAATTGATGCGGTTCATCTGGTGTTGGCACCATTGAACCATGCAAATGATATATTTGTCCTTGTATCTGTAATTGCAAACAATCATTTGTTGAAGAATACGGTGTAACTTCTGATCGTGTGATTGTGTAGTGTGTGGTGTATATGTAGTTGTTATGTATCGCAACTCATTGTGTTCTTGTGAGTGATTGGTTATGTGTGTTGTATATTTTACCTTGCCTTCTCGAAAGATATTAGCTCCAAAGTAAGTCATGCGAAAGCAGTTATTGTATTCAAGGATGTGTTGGAGAATATGGGTGGCATCGGGATCACTTCCATCGAACAATGGTTTCAGTGGCTGTGGTGGTGTAAGTAATGGATTCAGTTTGACTTTTCCACTTGCGCAGCACAATCCAGCCGATTCTCTTTTGAACTTTAACGCATTGCAATATCGGCATATAGTCGTCATTGGTCCAACATCTAAATTTTCATCATCACTGTAGTTCGCAGTGGGATCATATTGGAATGCCAAGCGATTGTATGATGCCAATGATCTTCGTGTCCCCTTATTTTGTCTTTCTTCGCTTAAGTTCTGTGAATACACTTGTTGCTGGCTTGCATGTCTTATGCGGCGGCCAATGTTCGCACGTCGTCCTCTAGGCATTTTGGACTATGGACAGAGTGGTGAATTTAGCCTCAAATGCACGATCCACATAATTTACATAGTTCAACTTACCACCTTAAAGACAAATGCTTGCTGTTGAAACTAAATACAAATTTGCACAATATACGTGATTGATTTGTTGGTTTCTAATTTAAATGTTAGGAAACGAATAACTTATTTTTTTTAATTATTTTTTCACAATTTCACGGTGAACACAATATTCACATAATATTATTGACATAATATTAACTGAGCAGAGAACAATGAGTAGGTGTCAAACAATTTATCACGCACCGCATGCTATGTATTAGAGATGGCACTATATGTAAAAAAGATTTTCCTGCTTGAGTTGCGGAAGTATCGCGGAGGAATCGCGGAAGAGTCGGGGAAGTATCGCGGAAGAATCGCGAAAGTATCGCGGAAGAGTCGGGGAAGTGTCGCGGAAGTATCGCGGAAGTATCGCGGAAATATCGCGGAAGTATCGCGGAAGAGTCGATTAAGTATCGCGGAAGAGTCGCGGAAGTATTTCGGAAGTATCGCGGAAGAGTCGCGCACTTATTGCGTCCATCATTTCAATGTATCCGTGTATTCATAATTTCCGCCAAAACAGCACGACGTATTCGTGCAAGCCTTGAAAGATTCAGTACAGGTACGTAGTTAGAAAACGTTTGTATGTGAAAAAGAAAAGGGCTGTTTTTAGGGTTTATTTTCTACATACATTAAACACATCAGTTAAGTTTTTAATCATGTGTTTTTCGGAACATCCTATCACCATTAGATCATCCATATAAAGGAATGCCTGAGAGGGTTCTAAGCCCGAAATGCTATTGTCATTATTCGTTGAAATGAATTCGATGCTATTTTAAGACCAAGGGGTAATCGCGTGAAGCGATAGGAGACATTGCTCGTGGAAAATGATGTTATATTTCTTGAACTTTCTTTAAGTTCAATTTGGTGAAAACCTGACATTAAGTCAAGGCATGAAAAGTATTTAGCTCTACCCAGTTGATCTAGAATATCATCAATTCTGGGGAGCGAAAATTTATCAGAAAGTAGTTATACCCGGTACCCATAGGGTACAAGGGTATTATAAGTTAGTGCCAACCGAGAATGTATGTAACAGGTAGAAGGAGGCATTTCCGACCCCATAAAGTATATATATTCTTGATCAGCATCACCAGCCGAGTCCATTTAGCCATGTCCGTCTGTCCGTCTGTCCGTCCGTCCGTCCGTCCGTGTGAAACAACAGATCTCAGAGACTATAAGAGCTAGAGTTACCAAATTTGGTGACAACATTGGAATCTGTTGCACGCAGATCAAGTTTGTTTTAAAATTTGGCCACGCCCACTTCCGCCCCCGAAAATAATAAAAAACGGTATATACGCCATATGCGTGATTTTCGGCGTAAAGTAAATAAATAGTCTTAATAAGTAGGCAATCGTGGATGCGTTCTGAAAATGAGAGTAAAATCGGATGATAAACATAGAAGTTATTAAACAATAAAGTTTCTGAGAGAGCGAGAGAGCGGGCACGTGCGTGTTGCTCAACATGTTCCTAGCAACATTTGTCTCTTTTGAGTGTTGCTCAACATGGTTCTAGCAATATTTGTCTTCATTTGTCAAAATTTTCTTTTTTTTTATGTTCATGTGCTGTTTACTTTCACCCACAATGTTTTGGGTACCGGGTATCTTACAGTCGGTAACACTCGACTGTTGCTTTTCCACTTGTTTTTGGTTGATTTGGTGATAGTCTATTACTAATCGCCATTTCTTTTCTTCCGGATTTTTTAATAATTTTTTCGGAACTAACAAGAGTGGGCTGTTATACTCGGATACAGATGGTTCTACGATTTTGTCATTTATTAATTGCCCTACTTGTTTTTGAATTTCTTCAACGTGGCTATGCGGACTTCTGTAGTTTTTAATGTAAATGGGTTCATCATCTTTAAGTCTTAATGTTTGTTTATAAAAATTATTTGTCGGCATTGGTTCGGTTTCCAGTCTGAACACATCACTGTTATTGGTGCATAAGTTAGTTGACTTTTAAATTGTTCTGGAAAATTTTTCTTAAATTTTAAAAGTACTTGTTTGCTTCTATTTTTGTGACTATTGCTATGAATGTCGTAATCTGTTAAATTTTCAAATTGGATTTTGTCTACTTTGACCAAATGGTCGGAATTAGTTGTGTTTAGAAGGCGAATGTATGCATGTTTGGAAGTTGCTATTGTATTTGCTACATAAATTCCGTTATGTATTTCTAAATTAGGAACAAATATATATTCATTTACTGTATTAATGTCTATTTTTCGTATAACTTGGGATCTGGCTGGCAGAAGAACAGTATTGTTGCCAGCACTATGTGCTATCAGAATATAAATAGGATAATTTAAATTTTGAGGTCTAATTATAAACCAGTCTTCACTTGGTTTGAAATCTAATTGACAATTGCATTTTTTAATAAAATCAATGACTATTATTCATTCACACGGTATTGAAAAATCGTAGTCTACTAAATGAAATTCGTGTGGAAAAATATATTTTTTTGATTGAAGTTCTATTGAAGTTGTTCCTTGAGATTTTATTACACCTTGGCCTATGCCTTGGATGTTTATAATATTTTCTTCTTGAGTTTTAAAATTATCTGAATTTATTTTTAAAAGTGAGATATCTGCACCAGTATCTATTAGTAATGTGAGTTTATTTTTAGTAGAATGGTTGTAAAAAGTGACAAATATATTAAGACTGTAATTGATGGAATGAACCTCTGCATTTACTGGTTGTCTCCTAAAGGGTTCTGAGAGTTTTCCGAAGCGTGTTGACCTACTCTCACATAGTTATTGTTATTTCCTTGGTTGGAGTTGCCTCGGCTTCTTCCTTGATTTTGGCCTTGTCTTCCTCCTCGGTTGTTGTAGTTGTTGTAACCGCCTCGGTTGTAATTGTTGTTACCGCCTCGGCTGTAATTGTTGCTACCGACTCGGTTGTTATTGTTGTGGCAGAAATTTCTGCCACGATTTTAACCTCGGCCTCCTCTATTATTATTGGTTGCAACTCGTCGGTAATACAGGACAGTGTTACTTTGACTTGTAATCTCCGTGCAGCTGTTGATAAATTTTTAAACGGCATCATTCATATTTGCGAATGTGTCCGCCTGCATGATAAGTTTTACCTTATCAATTGAACAATTTTGTGTCATGGCTTTTACAGCTGTTGTAGTGCTGTATTTGTTCGCGAGTGATTAGCTTAGATCTTCACTAATATAGGCGCCTTCAAGGGCCTTCCTTGGGTGTATTGATTAGCCGTTTTGTTTTTCTGTTGCAGATTAAAAGGTTTAGCAGATACAACTTCTACCGATTCTCGTTTTACTGCATTAGACAGCTGCGTAATGATTTCAGCAATTGTCTGTTCATTGCTAATTAAATTTCTCGCGTGGCCTTTTAGCTTTGTTTTTATAAGGCTTATGGCTGTTGCCTCATGTGTGTCTTGTAAGGTTTGTAATAGACTCAAAGAATTTAGGAAACTTTGTAAATTTTCCATCTTACCATCAAACTCCGTAACAGAGATGTGGCTAGCTTGATAAAGTCTACAACTGTTTGTGCCATTTCAGTGTTTGTTTTTTCCGGTTTTGTTTCAATTGGATCGCTTTCTTCTAGTGTCACTATCGGATTCAGCGCCGCTTGATTGAATTGACTCGTCTAATTCTTTTAATTGTTCGGGATCAAACCCAGCCAATTGATTTAGACTTCCTGGTATTTTTATCTGAATATGTCACCTATTGGTGACAGTAATTAATCTCGTGTTTAGGGATTTTATTACCCTAAACATTTACTTTTGTGTTCAGGTCGTTCAACTTCCCACCTTGAAGACAAATGCTTGCTCTTGAAACTGAATACAAATTTTCACAATATACGTGAATGATTTGTTGGTTTCCAATTGAAACGTAAGGAAACGAATAACTTCTTTTTTTTTAAATTATATTTTCACAATTTCACGGTGAACACAATACCGGTTTGTCACATAATATTAACTGAGCAGAGAACAATGAGTAGATGTCAAACAATGTATCACGCACCGCATGCTATGCATCAGAGATGACACTATATGTAAAAAAGATTTTCCTGCTTGAGTTGCGGAAGTATCATGGAAGAATCGAGGAAGAGTAGCCGAAGTATCGCAGAAAAATCACGGAAGAATCGCGGAAGAAACGCGGAAGAGTCGGGGAAGTTTCGCGGAAGTATCGCGGAAGAATCGCTGAAGAGTCGCGGAAGTATCGCGGAAGAATCACGAAAGTATTGCGGAAGTACCGCGGAAGTATCGCGAAAGTATCGCGGAAGTATTGCGGAAGAGTCGCGGAAGAGTCGCGGAAGTATTGCAGAGAGTCGCGGAAGCATCGCGGAAGAATCGCGGAAGTATCGCTGAAATATCGCGGAAGTATCGCGGAACTATCGCTGAAATATCGCGGAAGTATTGCGGAAGAGTCGAGGAAGAATCGCGGAACAGTCGCGGAAGT
>VNJW01005801.1:0-24548 GCA_008042615.1 Drosophila auraria
AATCTTGAGCTTTGCAGACGCGTAAATAAAAAGTCAAAGATTTTGTGGTAAGTACAGCTTGATTAAATCAAAGAGTGAATACACAATGAAAATAAATTAGTTTTAGCTTTTACAATGGCAGAAAAAAGGAACAGGGCTCCTTTAAAACGATGACTGATTTTTTTTATAAAGAGCCATTAAAAAAGAAAACATGCTAAAATAAACTGGCTCAAACAATGAATGATATTAATAGAATGAAATGATCTCCTTTGTTTTTACCATTTTTAAGTTTAACCTATTAATTAATTATTAATTACATGAAGCCACTTTTTTAGTTAAATATTAACTTTTAATTTGTAAAATAAAACTTTAATAAAAACCGACCAAATTTGAACAATCAAAAATTTTAATTGCTGCCAGTTTTGAATTTTGAGAACGTAACCCCTTATTTTGTACTGAATCCATGTTTCGCTTAACACGATTTCGCTTAACACGACATTTTCTAGGAACGTAACCCCCGTGTTAAGCGAGGGCCAAGTGTATTGAAAATGTTATATTATATATTATATTAATAAATTAAAAATAATTAAACTCTGAAAAATGTGATACATTTGAAACAATATTAAAAATATACAACCTAGCTTTGAGTGTTCCATAATTTGAGCTCTCCATCATTCTCTATTGTTGCCTGACCTATGCCAACTTTACGCAAGTGCGTCTCACATTTTGCGAACCGTTTAAGGAAATATATGGTAAAATTTGAATTTCTTGATCAGCTAAACGGATTTTGATGAAACATCCGCCAAAATGCTTGGAATGTTGCTTTCAGTAATGGGGCATGTTTATTTTTTACCATTGCTTAAAATTTCAATTGGATTTTATATTATATATTCATCGATATTGCGTGTATCCTATCTTATCGATAAGGAACCAGGGTTTATTAACCAGGTCGAAAAACAGAAAAACTTGAAACTCTCAAGCACTGATGACAGGATCTTCCTAAACTCTTAGATGAAATTTATGACAATTTTTCTCTTTCGTTGGAGATACCGTGCATGTTAAGACTTTGCATTTTTGCTGCATGTTTTTGTATGGACGGGATCCACAAGTTTAGGCATGTTGAGCGATTTTCTCAAAATACTTGGTAATACTATAATGAATGCCCCAAACCTGGCATACCGTGCATTATGGTATATTGCCTATGAGGAGAGCAATTTCAAAAAAGGTGGGGCTCTTTTTTTTAGTGAATATTTGAGACACCTGCTCCTTTCAAATCTGCCAATCCCAAAATAAAACATTAGTAAATTAATTTCTTAGATATATAATTTAACAATAAGTTTAATGTTGACCTAAACGAAACATTTAAGATTAAACACGATAAGAAAATTATATTTAAAAGTGTAGCTATACTTCGTCAGAAATTCGAAACCCAAAACATCCAATGTACCGTCTTCTGTGGAAAGTAAACATTCCCTCCAATGCATTACATATGTATATCAGGAAGAAATGTTAAGTAATAATACAATATAACATAATCAGCGCTAATGTTGAGTTCGTATAAATCCTCGTTAGCTTAACGGTATTCAAGTTATCGATACCCCGTACAGTGTTGGATAAGTGGCGCCCTCCGTTGTGTATTCGGATTGGATTCGATTCGCGTATACACTTTTTTCGCCAGGCTTTCCATTGATTTTTCGCTGTCCCATCCGCCTGGACCGGAGCTGAGGGAAGCTACGGCGCATTAGGACAACGATTCATCTCCATCTCCCGAGAGAGCCAGCGAGCAGAGCCATGTCCGAGAGCGCTGTGCCAGCCAGCAATGCGAACGCGAACGCCAGCGAGAAGATGGCCAGCTTGGTGCGGGAGGCGGAGAACCTGAAGACTAAGCTGGAGGAGGAGCGCCAGAAGCTGAACGACGTCAACCTGTCGAACATCGCGGAGCGGCTGGAACAGATCGCCTACGTGAACATCAAGCCTCGAAAGGTGCTCAAGGGCCACCAGGCGAAGGTCCTGTGCACCGACTGGAGTCCGGACAAGCGCCACATCATCTCGTCCTCGCAGGACGGCCGGCTGATCATCTGGGATGCGTTCACCACAAACAAGGAGCACGCCGTCACTATGCCCACGACCTGGATCATGGCCTGCGCTTACGCGCCGTCAGGCAACTTCGTGGCCTGCGGCGGGTTGGACAACAAGGTGACCGTCTACCCGATCACCTCCGACGAGGAGATGGCCGCCAAGAAGCGCACCGTGGGTACCCACACCAGCTACATGTCGTGCTGCATCTACCCGAACTCGGACCAGCAGATCCTGACGGGCAGCGGCGACTCCACATGCGCCTTGTGGGACGTGGAGTCGGGCCAGCTGCTGCAGAGTTTCCACGGTCACTCCGGCGATGTGATGGCCATCGATCTGGCGCCGAACGAGACGGGTAACACCTTCGTCTCCGGCAGTTGCGATCGCATGGCCTTCATTTGGGACATGCGCTCGGGTCATGTGGTGCAGTCCTTCGAGGGCCACCAGTCGGATGTGAACAGCGTCAAGTTCCATCCGTGTGGCGATGCCATCGCCACGGGATCTGACGACAGCAGCTGCCGGCTGTACGATATGCGTGCGGATCGCGAGGTGGCAGTCTTCGCCAAGGAGAGCATCATCTTCGGTGTGAACTCGGTGGACTTTTCGGTCAGCGGACGTCTGCTGTTCGCCGGCTACAACGACTACACCGTCAACCTGTGGGACACACTGAAGTCCGAGCGCGTTTGTCTGCTGTACGGGCACGAGAACAAGGTGTCCTGCGTGCAGGTCTCACCCGATGGCACTGCTCTATCCACCGGCAGCTGGGACTACACCATTCGCGTGTGGGCCTAAGCCATGTTAGGAACTATATTGTTGAGGCGCGTCTGACGCTGCCTCGGACCTGTTTTTCCCCCTCCTCTCCGGGCTGGACTCCCCATTCTAGTCATTGTTTCTCCTACTCCCATTTTTTTTTGTGCGTCTCTAGGCTAGTGTTAATCCAATGCAGAACGGGACTGGACTTCAGCCTCTGCCTTGGATACCGCAGTGTTATGTGCTTATTAACTGCTGTACTATAATGATATATATATATATATATATATATATATATATATATATGATCGGATCTGTGTATCTAATTGCGTGTAACCATTATGCGGATAGTTGTAAGTTCCTGTTCCAAAATAAATGTTGAGCGATAGCAAAAAATACAAAATTAAGACTTTGTACCTCTTCTTTCAATGTTTATTGTACTTAAGTGGGTTAAATATTTTTCAGACAACCTGAAATCTTCTCTGTCGATCAGTATTATATACACAGTTATGTATAGTAATATTTAGGTACTAATACTTCAAGAACAAGAACTAGAAACGATAGCCAGCCTCCAAGTGGATCGGATTCGATGTTAGTTACAATAAAGGGTGTTTTATTCTCTTAGTTACTCGTTTTAGCTACTTCTTCAACATTTTTTCGAGCCCAAGACAGAACTAACTTATAATATGTGGGTTTCTCTTCCGGAATTTCACAAAGTCTTCCTTCTGGAGTTAGTCATGAAGTCTGACTGACCATTTATGAGCTACAATACTAACTGGAAATAAAACAGGGCTTTGTACGTGTCTATATCTATGTATACTACTTGATGCAATGGCGATGGCCACTGGAAGCCCCTTAGAAGGTAAACAGCAACTCGACGGGACCCGCTGCCGCCTCGCTGGCCTCCGCCTGCAGCTTGTGAACCCGCATGTGAGCGGAGAGACCCGCCGCCTGGGCGTAGGCATTGCCGCAGATCTTACACTTGAACTTCTTGACGCCCAGGTGGAGGTGTTTGTGGTGATAGAGGGCCTTCGGACGCGAAAAAGCCGAATCGCACTGGTCGCACTTGAACGGCTTCTCCGTGGAGTGCATAGCCTGGTGTTCGTTGAGCAGTGATTTGGAAGCGAAGCAGCGGTCGCAGGTCTGGCACTGGAAAGGCTTTTCGCCGGTGTGGGTGCGTCGGTGGACGATCAGAGCCTCTCGGTAGCGCGACCGATAGCCGCACAGCTCGCACACATAGTTGCGCTCCTCGCTGTGCACGCGGCGGTGCGAGGTGAGGTTGTGCTGGTTCACAAAAGTTTTGCCGCAGTTCTCGTGCTCGCATTTGAACTGCCGCACACCCGAATGCCCCTGGACGTGGCGCAGCAAGGAGCGGGAGCTCTTGAACACCTTCTCGCACAGCTCGCAGCCGAACTCTGTGTGTGCCTTGCGCCGGTGTTGGGCCAGTGCTCGGTCCACGTCGAAGGTGGCCGCGCAGTCGCTGCACTTGAAGGCCTGCGGATGCGGATGGCTCAGCTTGAGGTGCGTGTTCAGGTACTTCTGGGTGGTGTACTTGCGGTCGCAGTGCGGACAGTTGTAGTCCTTGGGCTGGCGTTGTTTCTGCTACAAAAGATGTGACGAAACATTTAAATAAAGGCTCGAACGGACTAGAAGTATTGATAATCTTGATTACCTTGAATATGGATTGCTGGTCCTCCTCCTCTTCTTCTTGTATGCTACTGCAAGTGTTATTTAGCTCCATCTTGACCTCCAGATCAGCACCGTCGCTCTCCCAACCGGAGGAATCGACGCGATCCGGCTGCCAGAGCGTATCTTTTGTTTCGTCGCAGTCGGACTGCTCTTCATTTACTGCTATAATGCGCAGCGGATTGACCTCGTCCGCCTCTAGTTCCATTTCAGCATCCAGGCCTTCCTCCTTCCAAATCAGCTCCAAGTTTGGCGCTGGATCGGGCGTGCTGTTCGCTGGGAACGGCTGAGCCGTGACTGTAAACGTCTCCGTGAGCGGCTTGCCCTGCTTGTCGAAGTGCACGTTCCGGATGTGCCGACCGAAGTCCTCGAATGCGAAGTGCTTCATATCACACAGGAGGCAGATCAATTGAAAGGAGTTTGCCTCCTGCTCGTAGAAGATCTCGCCGCACTTGGGCCGTAACTGTTGCTGGGCATGAAGGCGCTCATAGTCCACATTGGCGAGGCAGTGTCTCAGCATCCTGCGCCTCTCAATCCCTTCCCAATGCACATAAAATCCAAAAAGACTGAAAAGTTTGTAAACAAACCAAGATTTGGTTGACAGCTGCGCCGATAGACGATAGACGATGGGCGGTAAAGGCAGTGTTGAAAAATGTAACAGTGTGACAATTGTGAAGTTAACGGTTCTTATAATGTTTTAGAATAATTTATTTAAGGTTTTGAACATGTTTAGTGGTATTTTAAGCTAATACAGCAACAATTAAACGTTAAAATGCATGAATAGTACATATATTTTTGCTTTAACAATATATTAAATCTTTTGCTTTTTTATAAATTTAAATGTTTTATTTTTAAGAATTTTTAAGCATTCATCACAAATGAAATTAGTTTCAAAAAGTAAAATTCTTTTGAATATTTGCCCAAATGTGCAGAAAACTTGAAATAGGCTTACGAAATCCCAGAAAGAGAACAATACGGCCAATTTTTTTGGTTTTTTAGGTTTGTGAATTGAATTAATATATGTATTCCCTTAAATCAATCTAAACAAGGCAGCTGTCCTGGATCAGCTACCGGATACGGATTCCGTTCCTCAGAGACCCTTGCTTGATCCGCGGCGCGCTGAATCCGCTGGCGGTGCCACCGTTTGTGCTGGGCGTAGCCCGATGCTTGGGAAAACTGCTTGTCGCACTGCGTGCACTTGTACCGCTTCGCGTCCTCGTGCAATGGACGGTGGTGATAGAGGGCTCGGTAGCTGGAGAAACCCACGTTACAGGCGGTGCAGATGTGACGAAGACGCCGTTCGGCGGCGTCCAGGTGCCGCTCCAAATGATTGGTCAGCTGATAGCGGGCTGGGAAGCGCGCCTGGCAGGTGTGGCAGGTGAAGGGCAAGTCGCCAGTGTGACGCCGTTGATGGACCTGAAGATTCCAGAGGAGACGCGTCCGATGGCCGCAGTATTCGCACATGAGCTGCGGACTATCCGCCGTATCCGCCGGTGTGTCGGCGATACTGCCAGCATCCGCATCTGAGTGTGGGGTCGCCGTGGCCTGTTCCGCCGCCATGGTCGTCGTCGCGCGTGTGCCAAAATGTACTCGCAGGGACAGGGACTATTGTTAGACGCACGGCGTATCTATCCTCCACTTGGCTGGCATTTGGCTCACCCGATTAATTGCTGTCAAAACCAAATGGTTGGCTAATTTTAAACGCGGCCCTCGCGGGCTCTGGCTGCTCTTGTGAATCAGATTCTGTTTTATATTTTGATCAATACAAAAAAGGTTAACCGCGGAAATCGTCCATCTTGGCGGCGAATTCCAATTCGAATATTAGCCACATTCGCTTGTCAGGCTTACTAATAGGCCGGAAACCAGAAATATACATATATATACAATATACTCAAATATTCGCCGAAATCAGTGAATAGAGACAGCGGGAAGTACTGATTCTTATCGAACTTGATTTGGAAGACACACTACAGTCATCTCTATTTATAACAAACTTGCGCATTCGCTAAGCATCAGTGAAATGAAAACCGCAAACTATCTCTGTTCAGAACATTACAAATTAACAAAAAATCATTGATTATACACCGCCAGTTGGCCGGTGTCTCCTATAGCCTATGCCTGAGTTCTTACACCTAATCGAAGGAATTGGAAGATACAAAACGTACAACGTACAACTTAAGACTATGTCCGTACTACCGTCCTCAAACCACTAACCACTATCCGTTAAGCTCGTCGTTGCGGTGCTTGCGCATATGTCCGGCGAGACCCGCTGCCTGGGCATACGCATTCCCGCAGAGCTTGCACACAAACTGCTTGGTGTCGGCGTGCAGGAACTTGTGATGATAGAGGCCCTTCTGTCGCGAAAAGGTGGCGCCGCAGACGCCGCACACATGCGGCCGCTCCGTGGAATGCATGGCCATGTGCTCTCTGAGGCCGGAGTGGGAGGGGAAGCGCTTGTCGCACACCTGACACCCAAACGGCCGTTCGCCGGTGTGACTGCGGATGTGGACGCGCAGTGTCTCCTTGTTCCGGCAGCTATAGCCGCAGCTCTCGCAGACAAAGTTCTTCTGCTCGGTGTGCACCTTGCCATGGTTGCGCATGTGGCGGATGGTGAAGAAGCGCTTGCCGCAGCCGGGATGCGTGCATGGCACGTTGCGTTCGCTGGTGTGCTTCAGCTGGTGGCGCTTCAGCTCGTGGCGAGTCTTGTAGCGACGGCCGCATACCACGCACGCGGCACCGCCGTGCGCCTGCACCATGTGCTCGTCCAGAAGGCGCAGGCGCGGCAGCTCCGCTTCACACTCCAAACAGGTGAAACTGTTGGCGCCGCCCTCGTCGTTGTCGTTACTGTGCTCCCTTTTCAAGTGCTGCCTCAGGCTGTACTTGCCGTGGTAGACCTTACCGCAGTGATCGCACTTGTGCTCTTGCGCCTGCGTCCCGGCCTTCTCCTTGGGCGGCTCGTAGTCGGCATCCTCGCTGTCAGGGTCCACGGAAGCGGTGGCGCCCTTGTGCTGGCGCAGGAGGTGTCGCTCCAAGGTCTTGCGGCTCTGGTAGCTCTTTGAGCAGTGCGGACAGGCGTGGCGGGACTGCAACTGGGCCTCGCTTTCTAGCGAGTCCGGATCCAAGTCACTTTCCCGATCATGGTCCAGTACCAGGCCACACTCCTCCCTCTCGGAGTCCTCCTCCTTGTAGTCCACCTTCAGAGCCCTCACCTGTCGCAGGGACTCGCTGCCGGCTAGCTGGCCAGAATTCTCCCACTTCATGATAGCCCTACCCGGCCGCTCGTCCTCCTCGTCCAATCCCGCCAGCATGGCCGCATCGGCGTCCTCGCTGTCGTCGTCGTCGTCGTGGTCGCCGCCAATCTCGTACCAGGCAAAGGGATTAACCTGCGCCACTATCGGCACGGGCGAGGCCTGGTCGCGCTCCTGCTTCAGCTCTGCCTCCGCCGCCTCCGTCTTGAGCAGGCCGTTCTCGAAGTGCACGTTCTGGACGTGGAGCAGAAAATCGCCGAACACAAAGCTCTTCATCTCGCAGAAGGCGCAGTCGATGCGGAAGCTGTGCAGGCTCTGGAAGTAGATCTCGCCGCACTTGGCGTTCGCCATGCCGGCGTATGTGTCCGGTTTGAGGGACTTGAGCATGGTTCCGGCACCCAGCTGGCCGTTGCTCGCCAGGATTAGCGTCCTTTATTTTTAATATTTTTGCAAAAAAAAAAAAAAAGCAACAACGCTTTTTTGAGTTGCTATGCGTCAACAGCTGACTTGGACGCCGGGCGATTTACATCACTGGTCTCGCTCGACCTTTGGTCACACTTTTTGAAGGCGCTCAAATTAAAAGCTGTGAAAGTTCTGGTTGAGTCAATGGTGGCCCGTGGTGCTTTTACAATTATTTGGGTTGTTACTTATGCGGCTGAATTTTTAGTCGATTCGACGTATTGGGAATACCGATATTATATTTGCATAACGGCCGAGCAAAATCGGAAGTTTTCGTTGTGTCCACTATTTTGGTCATACTGTGAATTAAAATCCCAGTAGGCCATGGGAGTTAAATGGCACTTTCGGGACTATAAATAGGCCAGCCGAACGGCTCTTTAGCGCAGTCCTTGTTCACCTGCCGTGGGCTGATGGTTTTTTGTTTTTTTAGTACTTTTTTTATTTTTTTAGCATTACTTTCTTACTTTATCTATATTATTTTACAAATTGAACTAATTTATTTCCCTTTGGATCTGGAACTGAACTGGGCGACGTCTTCAAACCCATAAAGTAGCTCATGTAATTGAAGTGGACATCTCGACAATGTTGCTGTAGCTGATGCCCATCCTGGCGAAAAGAGTTCCTAGTAAACCAATGTTATTTTGCTTTGAATGAACAGAAAATAAATTGCGGAGAATCAATAGTGTACCCACAACATTTAACGAAGTTTAAACACCATTAAGTGTTTTATTTTTTTAGTTTTGTTTTATTTGATTATCTTTACTTCCATACTTTATTTATTTTATTTACTAGTAAATCAATGTTATTTTGCTTTGAATGAAAGAAAGCTGTCTTCGGTAAATCGAAATTTGTATACCCTTGCAGTCTGCAATTGGATCATTGAAAATCGAACCATTTTAGTTACAGTTAAAAAAAAATCGAAGTTTGTAAACATTTTACATTTTACATGTAAAACTTTACATTTTACTTGTAGAATTTTACATTTTCATATAAATCGACCGATCCCTTCTATGGCAGCTATATGATATAGTTGTCCGATCTTAAACCGTAATTCTAGAAGTATAAAAAACGACTATATCTTGAAATTTATAGAAATTCGTTGAAAAACAGAGAAATTAAAAATTTTTGTACATTAATTTCGCCATTATTCCTATGGCAGCTATAGGATATAGTGGTCCGATTTCGGCCGTTCCGACATATGTACTGCGTGCTAAAGAAATAAGAATTTCAGCCCGATAGCTCAAAAACTGAGAGACTAGTTCGCGTAGAAACCGACAGACAGACAGACGGACAGACAGAAAGACGGACAGTCAGACGGACATAACTAGATCGACTCGGCTGGTGGTGCTGATCAAGAATATATATACTTTATGGGGTCGGAGATGCCTCCTTCACTGCGTTGCAAATATCACGGCAAAATTATAATACCCTCTGCAAGGGTATAACAATAATAAAATAGTGTGCCCATAACACTTAATTACAGATAATTGCAAATCGGATGGATATATTAGAGGTGGAGAAACATCGCTGCATCGATGTTTTAAAATTGTTTGGGAACATGTTTTTGTCTCATCAATTTAAGGAAAAAAATTTTTAATTTAATTTGGGACGAAACATTTTTTTTTTTTTTAAAACATCGATTAATTTTTTAACGTATCCTCTAGGATATATTCGTTTTAGCAGCTGGTTTAAAGAGTGGCTGGCCTTAACCTATTATTATTAACTTATCAGATTTTTTTGCATTTTGCGATTTGAAATTGTTGTCGAAGGTCTGATTTGACCAACACTGACACTGAACGATTGACTTATCGATTAATAGTCCGGCAAGGCATTCTTCCTCTTCCCACTGCGTTGTGGCAACACACGAGATTCGGAAATTCAATACTGAATTTACATCAGATTTAGCCGGAGGGTCTCTGTATCAGCGATGCATCCCGATCTCACGGAGCGCATTCTCCAGCATTTGGAAGCCGCCGGCCAAGCGGATACCCTGGACCTGGCCGCCCTCTTCGCTGAGGATCATCAGAAGATAGTGGGCGCGCTGAAGAGCATCCAGGCGCATGGCGATTTGGTGACCGCCACTGTGGCCACTCACAAGAGTCTTGGGCTCACGGACGAAGGTCGCGCCGTGGTGGAGCATGGCAGCCACGAGGCGCTAGTCTACGCCGCCATTCCGCCCGAGGGCATCGCCCAGGCGGCTCTTATGGCCAGCGGCGGGCCCAATGCCAAGGTGGGCTTCAGCAAGGCCATGTCACACGGCTGGATTTTGGTGGACAAGAGCGTCAGTCCGCCACTGGTGCGGCGCAAGGTGGACAGCATCGTGGACGGTGTGCGCGACCAGCTGCAGCTGGTGGCCCAGGGAAAGGGCGACCAGTTGCCCGCAAAGGACTGCGCCGACTTTAAGAAGCGCAAGCTTCTACAGGAGACAGTCACCAAGAGCTTTGTACTGGGACGCGGCGCCGAGTTTGCTACGACGCTTACGAAACTGGAGACTGATCTTACCATGGATATGCTGTCGAGCGGCCTCTGGGACACGCTAAAGTTCAAGGCGTACAACTTCGACGCCCTGGGAGCACCGCCCACGCGGGGGCACCTCCATCCGCTGCTGAAGGTACGCACCGAGTTCCGCCAGATATTCCTTGAGATGGGCTTCTCCGAGATGCCCACCAATAACTACGTGGAGTCGTCGTTCTGGAACTTCGACGCCCTGTACCAGCCGCAGCAGCATCCCGCCCGCGACGCCCACGACACGTTCTTCATAAATCATCCGTCAAAGAGCCACAAGTTCCCGCAGGAGTACCTCGAGCGGGTGAAGGAGGTGCACTCGCACGGCGGCTACGGGTCCAAGGGCTATGGCTACGACTGGAAGCTAGAGGAGGCGCAGAAGAACCTGCTGCGCACCCACACCACAGCGGTGAGCGCCCGGATGCTGTACAAGCTGGCCAACCAGGAGAGCGGCTTCAAGCCGGCCAAATACTTCAGCATCGACAAGGTGTTCCGCAACGAAACGTTGGATGCCACCCACTTGGCGGAATTCCATCAGGTGGAGGGAGTAATCGCTGACGTGGGACTGACGCTGGGCGATTTGATTGGAACGCTGTACGAGTTCTTCCGCAAGCTGGGGATCACGCAGCTGGAGTTCAAGCCGGCCTACAATCCGTACACGGAGCCCAGCATGGAGATATTCTGCTACCACCCTGGCCTGGCCAAGTGGATCGAGGTGGGCAACTCTGGTGTCTTCCGACCAGAGATGCTGCTGCCGATGGGCCTGCCGGAGAACGTGAACGTGATCGCGTGGGGCCTGTCGCTGGAACGGCCTACGATGATCAAGTACGGCATTAACAACATTCGGGATCTAGTTGGACCCAAAGTGGACCTGAAGATGGTCGAGGAGGGACCCATATGCCGACTGGATCACGTCTAAGGACGCCGCCTTTGGATCTGCGATCAAATTGCATTTTTTTCCACACAATTGTTTCAACGAAATATTTATAAATAAAACTTTCGCCAAAAACACGGAGGAGGTTCTTTAATATATAAGTTATGTAGGGTAATATTGCCAGGAATTCTAGGAGATTTTTAAAACTAAATCGAAAATTCGCTTTAAAAACTTTTAAATTGGCGGGCTATACTCGATTTCTTACTCTGTTCAATACTGAATCTTGGGCATCTTGTCTGACTTATCGAAATTGACATATTCCAGATATTTTATATACAGTTACTGGATAAGTGTATATATATATTTATCTTTACGAATGAACAATACTTATACAACAGGATTTTTTGTTTATAATTAATGTTGGCTTTACAGAAAAAAAAGTTCTTATATTTTGAAAACATCGATGTTTTTTTTTCATCGATATTCATCGATTTCAATTCCAGCTGATATAGGGAAGCCGTGGCAACTCTACCGCGAACAAACGTCACCGCACAGACACAAACAAAGAAACGAAACAATAACAAACAGGGAACCCGAGAAAATAAAACCTATACAAAAATTTAGCAAACTTCTAACATTTCCCCTGGATTTCGAAATGGGAACTAACCCCACGCAGACCCTTCACCAGGCGATACAGAACCAGTTTGGCCTCCAAAATCCCAGCGATTCATCAAAATTAAGCAATGTTAATCACACGACACAGCACAGATTCGTCATTCCACCGCTGCTTGGAGCGGCGACCGGTGAGCCGCTGAACATACCGCTCCTCTCCAGGCTGAACCGTGGCGTGAGTCAGCTCCAGATCCGAGACGACGACGGCGGCGACAGAGTCGGCGCCTTAAAAACCGCGCAGGCGCCGCTGATCGATCTCACGAGCACAGTGATTGCCGGCAGCAAGGATGGTCCGCCTAAGGAGGCGGCGAGCAAGGCGCGAGAGAAGCTGGCGGCCAGCCAGCAGCACTTCAGCATCCCCTTTAATCCCTGCGATCCGGTGCGAAGGAGCCCTGTCCTTTCCGGAGGGCTTCTGGCCAGCAGACGTTCACTGCACGCCCGGGAACTAGATGAGGACGCTGCTGCGTCAGTGCCACCACCAGACTCTCGTCCCGGTCCCATTGGCTGTATGCTGGACTCTATCGTTGGCTATCCAGAGCCGCGACAGCCGCAGCTCCAGTACGCCGTAACGCGGCTGGAAAGTCGCCACCTGAAAATGTGCTCCCGCGAGGACTATGGCGGTCAAGTGAAGAGATTCCGCTTCGACACACCCTCGCCCGACGAGCTGGTGAAGCAGGCGCTGCAGAAATCCTGGCGCGTTACGCGCACTTGACTCGGATTCCTCCTAATTCTTGACAATTACCGAAAAGTAAATTCAAACAATAAATTCCTAAAATTCTAAAGGATTCTGGTATGACACTACGTTGCTTTCATTCATTAAAGGTTTAATTGGAGCGCAGAAAAAGGCATCTGTTTATGCTGTTTGCCTGATATTCTGTTGATAAGGCCTACCTTCTTCTTTTTCTCAAAATTCAGGTTAATCAAAATTATACAAATAGATAAGCCTCCAAAAGAACAGTATTTTTATGTTCAAGCACTACAACTATCCTACATCTTAATGAATAAATACTAGTAATCCGAGGAGATTATCTAAGTGCACAAAGGCTTAAGATACTACATTAGGACATCTTTTACTTGTCAAATCACAATACTTTGTGAACGTAATATTCTAGCTGACTAAAGAATATTAAAAATTAAAGAATATTTTCTATTTGTAGACGACTTGTGTAGTATTTCACAAGATTTCATCAACTTGTTTGTCATATCCTAAACTTCTCTATTTTGCGCTGCAATTGGAATCACCATTTAATTAGCGCGTTGCTTTAGTTAGTGCGAGCAGTATTATTATTTTCCCGATTTTTTGTTTTCGACTTTGGAAACTTTATGCAGAACAACTCGCTCAATATTTTATACTCTTTGATATGTGTATTTTTTACTTTGTTAATCTGAAATTATGCATTTATATATATTTATTTATTTATTGTATTCTGTTGCCAAAAGTTTAAAACTTAAGGTACTGGGAGGAATCGTCCATAGTTGCTAAGACTTTCGGCCGGACTAAATAGTTCTTACAGGTTTACTTAATAACTAGAAATTTTACATATGAATTCGAAGAGAAGGAGATTAACAATTTAAATGAATTGAAGCAGGTTAGCTGATTTGAGAAAGTTAAGGATTTGCTAAAGATTTTCAAATGAAGGGTTAATTAAAAGATCAGATAGTTTTATATTTGAGTTACTAGGGCTATGTGTTTGAAGTGCGGTGCAGTCGTCAAGGATATATGAGATCGATATAGCGTCTGTGGTGCAGAATCGGCATTGGCTGTTTATTGGCTGGGAGAATCGGTACTCGTGTGTCAGTTTTGTGTGTCCTAGTCGAAGCCTGATGATCTTGGTAATTTCTTTCCTTGACAAGCTGCAAAGTTGGGCGTTTTTGGCGCATTCGATATATGTATATATTATTCTTAGTACTATACTTTTAAAAACGAATAGTGTATATGGTATTTGTTTGTACGGTATAATTTATCGTTATCGGGGCGCGCGGTCACCCTGTAGATAGTGATTCCAACTAAAAAGCTACTCTAGGCCTGTTTAGCTATTTTTAGCTAATTTATAGCTGTGGGCTTGAGCCTTTTAGTGTGACCTGTTGCCGTAGGGGAGAAAATCCGCTTCTTTTCCTGGTGAGTTTCAGCATTATGAGCGGAAAATCTGGCAAGCGCGGCGCACCTTTCCGGCGATTTAATAAAATGTCTGAATGGCTGTTTAACTTTACCTCGCCTTTTAATATGGTGGACGTTCAAGTATTGAAATATCTTCAATATTACTTAATTAAATTATGCCATTTTGACGTGAAAAATTGCTGTAATTCCAGCTCCCGCATCTGTCAATCGAAAAACTCTAGATATAGTGGGAAAATAGCTAATTTGGCAACACTGTAGACATTCTTCCAGCAGCAAAGTATCTTACTGCCCATGATTATCCTATCGCCTGAAAGTTTTGCCAGCTGATGTTGGCGCATTCTGTGAATCCGCCTTTAAGATACTTGAAACTGTTATTCCACCGACATAATTTCGCTTTGCAACATTCCCACGTCATAATAAGATATTTCTTCTCTTAATTATTTGAAATTAACATTTTTTTTTTTAAATTTAGCGGGAAGACTGGATTTTTTAGGGGGAATACCGACTCTTTTAGATTTTTTAGGGATAAAGCTAAATTTTTATCTGGCAACACTGTCCAGCAGCAAAGGAGGCGAAAATAAAAACTGCGTATGAAATACAAAACGCAACAGAAAATCTTTTCGTGTGGTCAGTAAAAACTGGGAAAATCGGCAATAGATCGTGTGTTAAAAACGGGCATTAGGCAATCGGAATCAGAAAACGAGTAGAGCGTTCAAAAAAACAGCTGTGGCGGTGGAAAGGGGACCAGAAAAGTATATCCACAAAGTGCGAAAGGTCAGCAGAAGCAGACGGCAAAGAGCGTAAAATAAAAATTCTCTGTTCTGTCGCGCCTGTGAATGTGTGTGTGTGCGTGCGAGTGTGCGTCGTGTCGGTGTGGCTGTGTTGTGTAGTGTGTGTCTAGCTGTCACTTTCTGGCGCGCGCACAAGATATACACAAATTGAAAACGGTGGCCACCAACACACACCTCCCCCCCCGACCAGACCCCCTCGTCACCTTCGCCTTGATGTACTGCGCGCCCGGTTCCGGTGCCGTTGCCGTTGCCATTTGGTTCCCGTTGTCCCACCAACGCAGCGCATTAAGTGCATCCAGCTCCAGTGCGGCCGTGTGAGAGAGAGAGAGAGAGAAAAAGAGGGAGCAGCAGCAACTACAGGAGAAGGAGCAGCAGAGGAGCTCGTTGCCGGTACCGTTGTACAGGTATGGGGATACATGGATACATTCAAAAACTCGACAGCGCTCGCGTGTGTATGTGTTTGTGCGGGTCTGTGCGTATTTGCAATTTCTTTTCATGCACATTTTATTATCGTGTTTGTTTTTTTTTTTTTTTGGTAATTTATTGCCCCGCCTTCGATAAGATTGAAAATTCCAAGTTGCCCACAGATTAGTATATTGCTGTTCGACTTCTTATTATTCTTTTTTTTACGGCTGCTGTAACTCAAAAGCGTCTGCAAACGCAGACATTTGACCTTGTTCGGACCACAACAACAGACTCAAGGCAGCGGGCGGAATCAGGCGGGCTAGGGGCTTTTCGAGATAATGGGTTCTAAAAGGGAGTACATTGTTAAAAGCGGGCCAGATAATAGTATTGGTTGAACTTTTCATCAAAAGCCCCCTGTATTCGCCCATGGACTTAGAACACACCTACGCACACACAGGCACAGACGAATGCAGTGTAAGATTGAGAGATTCTGATTCCAATACTGGAAGCGAAGTGGAAGAAATAGACAGTGTTAATACTCGTAGACTACCAATCACACGCACACACACACGCTCGCGCGGGCAATTATCACAAATAAAATTATCAGATCCAGCCAGCAGCAGCTCGCAGCTCTAGAAATCACCACACACATGCATGCAAATTATCAGGTTTTAATTGCCGCAACACGCACAAACAAATAAACGAATGCCACTATTCCAGAAACAGACCGACCAGGCGATCGATCCGATCAGCAAGCAGGAGGAGCAGGAGAAGCAGCAGCCGGAGCAGGAAGGAGGTAGCATTCCAGTTCCAGGAGCCCGCCAGGAACCAGCCGAGCCCGCCCCGCCCCCGCCGACGACATCCTGAGATGTTGCCATTCACCCCGCAGGTGGTCAAGCGTTTGTTAGCACTCAAAAAGGGCAGCGAGGACAACAGCGTCGAGGGCAAGTGGTCCGAGAAGGCCGTCAAGAACCTGGTGAAGAAGATCAAGAAGAACTCGCAGCTGGAGGAGCTAGAGCGGGCCATCTCCACACAGAACTGCCAGACGCGGTGCGTGACGGTGCCGCGCAGCAAGCCAGCTCCCGCCGGCGAGCATCTGCGCAAGGGTCTACCGCACGTCATCTATTGCCGTCTGTGGCGCTGGCCGGATCTGCAGTCGCAGAATGAACTAAAGCCGCTGGATCACTGCGAGTACGCCTTCCATCTGCGCAAAGAGGAGATCTGCATCAATCCGTACCACTACAAAAAGATCGAGCTGTCCATCCTGGTACCCAAATCGCTGCCAACGCCGCCCGACTCCATTGTGGACTATCCCCTGGACAACCATACGCACCAGATACCCAACAACACCGACTACAATGCTGCGATAATCCGCAGCGCATCGCTGAGTCCGCCCCAGTACATGGAATTGGGCGGCTGCGGCCAAGGTCCCGTCTCCGTCTCATCCGCCGGCTCGACGCCTGCCTCCGCCGCCAGTGCTAGCGGTGCCTCATCGTCGTCGTCAACCGCCTCCTATCAGCAGCAGCAGCAGCAGCTGTCCTTCGGCCAGAACATGGACTCGCAATCAAGCGTGCTCAGTGTGGGTAGCAGCATTCCCAACACGGGTACCCCGCCGCCAGGCTACATGAGCGAGGATGGCGACCCCATCGATCCCAACGACAACATGAACATGTCGCGTCTTACGCCGCCCGCCGACGCAGCACCGGTGATGTACCATGAGCCGGCCTTCTGGTGCTCCATCTCCTACTACGAGCTGAACACGCGTGTCGGCGAGACCTTCCATGCCTCGCAGCCCTCAATCACGGTGGACGGCTTCACCGACCCTTCCAATTCGGAGCGTTTTTGCCTCGGCCTGCTCTCCAACGTGAACCGCAACGAGGTCGTCGAGCAGACGCGTCGACACATTGGCAAGGGCGTCCGGCTCTATTACATTGGCGGCGAGGTCTTTGCCGAGTGCCTCAGCGACTCGTCCATTTTCGTTCAGAGCCCCAACTGCAATCAGCGCTACGGCTGGCATCCGGCCACCGTCTGCAAAATCCCGCCCGGCTGCAATCTGAAGATCTTCAACAATCAAGAGTTTGCCGCGCTGCTGTCGCAGTCGGTGTCGCAGGGCTTTGAGGCCGTCTACCAGTTGACGCGCATGTGCACCATCCGCATGTCGTTCGTCAAAGGCTGGGGCGCCGAGTATCGCCGCCAGACGGTCACCTCGACGCCCTGTTGGATCGAACTCCATCTGAACGGGCCGCTTCAGTGGCTAGACCGCGTGCTCACGCAAATGGGATCGCCGCGGCTGCCCTGCAGCTCTATGTCGTAAAGCGAGCAAGGTTCCGGTTTTCAAAATCCTCTCCCCAAGTTAACGCGCGTCGGAAAGGGGCGCGAAAGAAAGTTGAAGGCCGTTCGGCTGAGCTGACAAGAGAACCCCTAAGGAAACCATGAAAGGCCCAGTACACAGAGCTAGCAAGTAACACTGAAGAAAAGAGGAATATTCTATAGGCCAGGTCTATTCGTTATTTCTAGTACTAGCGGAAATTAAGTAAATTAATATATTGTATATGCTTTAAAGAAACATTCTTAAATGTTTTTAAACCTTCACCTAAACCCGAAACATGTAACCGTACTCTAATGACACAAAACTTGAATTAAGTTTATGTTCCTGTGTTTTTCTTTTCCCATTGAGAGAATTTTAAATGTGATTAATCTGAATTAGGTTTAATTCCGCCATTAACACAGAAAAGTCAAATTCAGAACAGGATGGCGCTCATCACTTTCACAGACTTCGATCGGCTTAGGTTTAAATGCCACAAAAGCACACAAATTATACATAATATCGTGTTGGATTCACTCTAGCTCTAAGTACACTTAAAACGCAAACAAACAAAAAATCACAAATCGATGAAAAGTTGTGAAAAGTTCCCTTCGTTCTTCAGATTTTGTAGGATTTCCCCTTCAGCGTTACTTGAGAGCTGGGCTTTTACCGAAAAAATATAGAGTCGAAATTGGTTTCGACCCAAACACACAAACCAAGAAAAACTCTGAGAGCACATATGAAATAAGTTCAGGCAAATTATATATGAGTACGTAATTGAAAAAGAAAAAAAAAAAACAGAAGATTCAGATACAGATAAAGATATATATATCTATATACAAAGAGCACACACTTACATGTGGAATATATACAAGCATATATGATATGAGAAGAGAGAGAGAGAGCATGTATTTGGCGTTACAAGTTTAGGACTATATATTGCGTAGGAAAGAGTATCGGTTTTCGATAAGACAAATGAATGAATGGAGCAGATCCGGAAAAATTTTTTTGAAACATTTTACACACACAAATTGAACATGTGAATGGAAATAACCGATCACCGAGACCGAGAACAGCCCGAAAATCTGTGTGGAGTAGTAGTGTTGGTTAGCGCTGGAAGCGAAAGTTGCGACGCCGCGCGTCGAAATTCTTTGAGAAAGAAGCAAAACAAGGAACAAATAACGGTGATTTGGAACAGGAATGAATGATGAGAGGAAAACAGAAACTGGGATTTATCAAGCTTCAAGCTTACACACAGAGACACAGCTGACACACACAGACACAGACCATATACCATACATTGCAAATGTACATAAGACCAAAAGAAAAGAATGAAATGAACAAATCACGCAAGGACCTCCACTGGATCGAGTTAGTGGCTGAAATGAGACAGACGATGGTTGTTTAACACCTCAATGATCTTCGCCCCAATATGTGTGTGATTGTCGAACGGAGTCTGATTTGGAGTCGGAGTCGGAGTCCAGCAGCTTGAGCCGCTCTCGTTAGTCGTAGTCGTATCCGTATCCGTAAAGTACATATGTATGTTAAAAGCACTTGTCCGGCAAAATTTCGAGAAAGCCAACCGCGCAAACCAAGTCCCATTTCAGAACTGCATTTTATGTATACCAAATGAGAGAGATTCGATTCGATTCGATTCGATTCGATTCGGGACGATATACATAGCTCAAGTATCAATTACGGCCTTTGCATCTGAATACCAAATGCAATATGGTTTGCCGGCCGAAAATCGATCGAATTTTGCTTGGCAAATGCTCGTTTTTCTTGGGTCTAGTCTTAAGTCAATATATGTATATGTAACGAAATTCGCTAGCTTCTTATCCTGACCATTTACGGAGCCTAAAATCGATTTAAGTTCGTATATTCTTTTGTTACTTTAATCAAGCTCTGTTTTTTTTATGTTCTGTCTGTCATCATCTGCTGTTGAAACCAAAAATACCTTAACTGTACCGCTCAACAACCAGTGTTGGCTAGCGCAATCGCAGGCGTAACTTAAATTTAAGTTTTGTCTATTGTGTTCTTTATTTTATTTTATAATTTTTTTTTGCATACTTTGTTTTTGAGTGAAAAAGAAGACACTTAGTCCTGATTGGCAATCAATCGAATAAACGATCGCGAACGAGAGATTCTGTTGTGTTAATTGGCTCTCTCAGTGATCCGTCATTGTTTTGTATTTTCCCCTTCGGCTTTGTCAGCTAAAAATGTAATGTAATCTATAAGTTATGGCTAACTCTTACCAACGCAAAAGCAAAAGCAAACAAAAAGAGGGCGAGAAAAAGCTAATATCAGCAGTCGGCCTAGCGAGCAGTCCTCGGATCTGATCGAGAACAGCGAACAGCACAGAGGAAGAACCACAGAACCAGCAGCAACCCCGTACCCGTAACATTAAAGAGTATAAATACGAAAATATATACATATATCTAATATGCAAGCATGCAAGATAAAGACAAACACAAATCGTATATTTAAATAAACACTTATAATATTAAACAAAAGCGACCAGCAACGAGAAAACATAGGCGGTGCTTCCCAATGCGATCTTGAGTACTATGTATTAGAGGGGATTTAAGAAAGTAGAGAGCGTCCAAAAACTCCTCTGTGACTGCCCCGCACATCTTAGGAGGAGAACCCAATTCCTGGGTATACCCTTCTACGACGAACTGGGCAGTCTGGCGAATGTGCGCCTGGTTGATTTGGCGCTCCTTCTGGACTCAACTGGGTGGTCCCGGGAGCTCCCGCAACCGAACGGGGATGGCCACCAGACAAAAGAACCCAAACCTCCTCCCAACTACCTATCAACCCTCTCCCACTCTTAGCTACTCCTCCTGTTTTTAATATTCAGACATCACAATGGACCAAACGGTCACTGGGTGCACTCGATCCTATCCTATTCTCAGAAAGTAGTTGGGGAAGATCCTAAAAAGTAGTTAATGCATTAATTGGGTTTATTTTTTATCGAAATCCATATATGTAGTTTTTTTTTAAATATTTATGGTTTGTGGGGTTATATTCACAGTTTTAATGAAGACTTTAGATCATTTTTTCTTTAATTATCACTGGCAATGTCAATAATCGAACTGTTGGCTTGGATATGCCTTATCCTGGGGAGAATGAGCTCGCCGCTTAACGCTCGTGCACCTTGAGGTGCTGCTTGTGATTGGACTTGCGCAAGAATCGCGCCGGACAAAGCGGGCATGCAAATGAGCGGAGCTGTGAGTGGGCGATTTGGTGGTGCTTCAGCTCCGAGGCGCTGAAGAAGCGCTTGCCGCACTCTGGCTGCGGACAGGCAAAGTCGCGCTGGTTGTAATGCCGCTTGAGATGGGTGCTCAGGTAGCACTGGTCCGTGAGGACACGCCCGCAGACCGGACACGTGAAGCTGAGTGATGAGGTTGAGGTCCCCGTGTCCTTAACCAGCTGCTGGTCCAGCGGCAGCTCGCTATCCTCTGGATCCGCCTGCTTCGCATGTCGCAGCTTTGTGTGGATTCGTCGGGCGTGGATGGAGTGGAAGGAGATTGGGCAGTCCTTGACCAGGCACGGATAGGGTTTCTCGCCGGTGTGCAGTCGCCGGTGGACAGCCAGATAGTTTGCATAGCGGAATCCCTTGTCGCAAATGTCGCACTTGTGCGGCCGATCCGCCGTATGGGTCACAGCATGGATGCGCAGCTTGTTTAGCTGTCGGAACCCCTTGCCGCAATCGCTGCACACATGCGGCTTCTCGTCCGTGTGGGTCATCATGTGGGTGCGCAGGTTGTAGGCTTCCGAGAAGCGTCTGCCGCACACATCGCAGGTGTGGCCCTCCTGCTGACCAGAAGATCCCCCCCGTCGGCGTTTAGTGGACGTTGCCTGTTGCTCCGGTGTGATTGTATCCGGCTGCTCCGAGATTACCCCAGTTACCAGCTCCAGAAGATCAAGTTCCCCGCCTCGACTGACCTCCATTTCCATTTGTACTCCTTGCCCGGCGAGACCTTCCTCCAGCTGGGCGAACAACTGCAGATCCTCTAGGCAAACACCATAGCTGATCTGATCTTTGCCCCTCACCATTCCCTGTTCCTCGGCGTCTATCGGTGTGGATGCGAGATCTTCGGTTCGCATGATGGTGCTTCGCTTCCGTCCGGGTTGTTGCCGTTTCACCGACTGCGTTCTCCAAGACTTCCGCACACAACCACCGGAGGGAGAGTCTGAACGCCGATAAGATTACGCCTTGTTTAATTATTGAAGTGTATATTATTACAGGTTTTAGTTTCGGCCATGGAATCAAGCAAAACGCAAACAGGTAAGCGGGCTATTTTTTATCGTAATGCCGTCTAATAAAGTTGACCGTAAATGAGTGATTAGTCCGGTGGCGTTTTTGCACTTTAAACGCTGCCGGCGGCTCGCGCACTTTGAGCCAATTGGGCGTTCCTCCTCCAGCCGACCCCGGTGACCAATACCTTCTCCTCCTCCTCCTCGTACTCGTCCGCGTCCCAAAATCTACATATGTATAAAGCAAACCAACCGTCAAGTTACGCTGATAACGCTTATTGCTGCAGCACTAACTGCTCGTTTTCGAGCGAACAGTGGAACCTAAATGCATGCATAGAGCTTGATTCCCCCCATTCAGCAGATCTCAAGATAATACTGCAACAATCTGTCAACAATTAAAGCCCTGACCCGCGAGTCAGCAAATTTCTTAGCTCGACCTCTGCCGGCACAATCACAGGCACAGAATGCACAACGCACGATTTATTATACCCGGGACCCATAGGGTACAAGGGTATTATAAGTTAGTGCCAATCGAGAATGTATGTAACAGGCAGAAGGAGGCATCTCCGACGTCATAAACTATATATATTCTTGATCAGCATCACCAGCCGAGTCGATTTAGCAATGTCCGTCTGTCCGTCCGTCCGTCTGTCCGTTCAAGTTTGTTTTAAAATTTGGCCACGCCCACTTCCGCCCCCGAAAATCGTAAAAAACTTTATATAACCTGTAGTCGAAATTTTTGGCTTAAAGTAAATTGATAAAATAAATAAGTAGGCATTTGCGGACGTTTTCTGAAAATTGAAGTAAAATCGGATGATAAACGTGGAAGGTATTAAACAATAAAGTTTGTATATGTTTCTTTTCCTTCTTCTGAGCCACAAAGGCAGTAGCGAAAAAAAAGTGTTGCGTGCTTTCGGGCGCAGTATTAATTCGCAATGCAACTGCGTACAGCTGCATATTTTGTCTTTTTTTAACATTGATCAACTTCATTTGCTCAGCTTCATTTGTCAACATTTTGTTTTTTCCATGTCCATGTGCTATTTAATTTCATGCACAATACTTTGGGTACCGGGTATCTCACAGTCGGTCACACTCAACTGTAACTTTCTCACTTGTTTTTAGTATTGATGAGTATTTGATTTTATTTGTACCCGGTACCCATAGGGTACAAGGGTATTATAGGTTAGTGCCAACCGAGAATGTACATATGTATGTAACAGACAAAAGGAGGCATCTCCGACCCCTTAAGGCATTGTATTCAGTCAAGATTTTCAAAAAATAAATTTTTTTTTTTACTTTTTCGGTTGTTTATACTTTCAACAATAACCTTTGAAAGCGGCAAAGCGTTTTAACGGCATGAAGAAACTTTAAACGTGTTTTTCTCGAAACTATGTTTTTCAAGTCGGTGAACACGATTTCTCAAAAACCGCTTAACCGATTTTGTTCTAATTTTGACACAGGCTACTTTTTGCTGTCTTTGATTGAAGCTTATTCAAATAAAATTAAAATTGTAATTTAAGTCAACAACTAAAGACGATTTTTTTCTCACAGAACCAAACTTTTTTTTTTAATTTTTAAAGCTGTCGTTAACATAATCTATTTCACTTTTTGATTTTAGATGATTCAATCGATTGGTATCGTGTTCACCGCGGGACACTTCTTATGTTCAAGGACCTTTGGGGGATTAGCTCCAGGAGCAAAAAAAAAATTTTTTTTTTAAATAAAATATTTTTTTGTCATCTTTAAAATATGTGAAAAATTATAGCAAAACATTTACTCCAATGAATATTAATATTTCTTAAAAAAAAAAAAATCGCAAAAAACTGAATTTTTTCCGACCGCCTGACTTGTTATAACCCGTTAAAGTACATATGAATATATATTTTTGATCAGCGTCACTAGCCGAGTAGATTTAGCCATGTCCGTCTGTCTGTTCGTGTGAAACAACAGATCTCAGAGACTACGTGGGCTGCTATATATATTTCTGGCCTAGGCAACACTAAGTGTTGTTAGGTGGAATCTGACATTTCCATTGAAAAGTTCGACATTTTTAAGCATAAACGTACTCGGAACGGTTTGACGTACGACTATCATTTGTGTTGTTTACAGTTACTTAAAAAAATCAATTTCGCAAAAAAATGGAATTAACTCGTGAACATTTTCGTGCGATCATTTTTCACAACTTTCGGCGTGGATTATCACGACAAGAGTGCAGCGATGAACTTAAATCTTTGTATGACTATGAAGCACCATCCTATAGCACTGTGAAAAACTGGTACAACGAATTCAATCGTGGCCGACGCTCCCTCAAAGACGAATTCCGCGAAGGTCGTCCAAAAACAGCCGTTGTGCCAGAAAACATCGATGGCGTACGTGAACTAATAATGCAAGACCGTCATGTGACATACCGTGAGATAGA
>VNJW01005802.1:0-39908 GCA_008042615.1 Drosophila auraria
CTGTAAAAAAAATGTAAACGTAGAGTGCTTTCTCCTTCTAGCACGTCGCTCTGAGAGCGGATCGAGAGAGCTGTCAATTTATCGTCCTTGTCAAACCTGATGAGATTACCTTGTATAATTATATCATGTGCCGGACCATGATATAATTATAGAAGGTAGTCTCGTCGTGTGTTCAGCGTTCGGGTGTAGGGCCTTATTGAACATTTCGTGTTTTCTCGTTGACGTGAAAGGCTGTGTGTACAAATTATATTATGTGTTACTAACCCTTATATGAAACAAAAAAAAAATGTTTTTTTGCAATTTTTGACGCAAACTCGTCCAAGGCGCAAATTTTATCAATGCACCGAAATGTTTGGTAAGGAGAACGTTGTGAGTGCAAATTTTGGAGTACAGCCCTAGTGAGAACTCGAGAATTTGCGACACGCAATTTAGTCCTTCATAGCGGAAGTCGACAACCAATAAGGAAACGACTTTCAAGAGAATTCGACTAAACAATTATGCTATTCCGGAAAGAAATGCAGAGCCGGAACCAGCAATTCCAAAATTAAGCTACGCCGAATCGAGCTCACAAATATAGGCCAGTTTAGCACCAAAAACCATATAAGGGTTAATACAAATTTTCTATAGTCGCATACATTCGTTTCTCTCACACGAACTTTGACAGCCGAACCAGGGCCTTATTGTTCCGAACGAGGGCCTTATTTTTCCGACGAGACTACCTTCTATAATTGTATCATGTGCCGGACATTCTACACCCGATCGGCCCCCAGTGTGCCTAGACTGGAATTTCAGACAGGAACCTAATCAAACTGGAACTGAAATATCACAGGGTGAATGTAGTCATGAACGACCCGGTCATGGATTCGCAAAGCTGTAAATGGTTCGGACGGAAGGAAGAGGATTGTCGAGGTCTATCTCCCGGCACTATTTTCCTTGACTTCATCAGGAGGAACGTGGCCATGCCCTCTGAATTCGGTGAGCTGGCGCCCTACGTGTTGCTGGTGATTGTCGCTTGGTATGCGCTTCTGTACGCCGTCAAGTTCATGCTGACGCTGGTGAAGCCCGTCCTCATTGTGGTGGCCGCTCTGTTCCTGTTCCGATTCCTACGCACTTTCGATTCCGCCAACATGAAGAATTTCTTTATCCAATTTTCGGGCCTGGTCATGGATGGCGTGTCCCAAGCTGTGGAGCTGTTTATGCGTCTTTTGGACTGAGTCATAGATCAATATTCCATTATTATAAATCCCATGTAAATGGTACATAGGTGCATATGTATATATTAGTAATTTTGTATACGGTTCTAGACTCTCTAGGATTATAAATATATATGCCTGAATATGCCTGAATGCCAAAAAAGCTTTCTTCTCGCTGCTAAACACCCTGCAAGGAATCTAGTAATGACCTCCCACTAATTTTCTTTCAAAATGTTCAAAGAGATCAAAAGTAATTTCAGCAACTGAATTTTAATTTGTTCCTTTTAAGGGTTGCGCTTACCAACGCAGCTTCCTGTTGATGGTCTTCAGCAGGGGATAGGTCTCGCCGCAGTGTCCGCGATAGTCGTCCGTCTCCAGGGACCAGATCATGGCTCCAGCCAGACCCTTGCGCAGGGCAAAGTCCATCTTGTACTGCACGCTGAGCACGTTGTCGTAGCTCACCCACTGGTCGCCGGAGAAGGCGTAGGGAGCGGCGTTGTCGTAATCGAAGACGGTGTGCCAGTTGTACTGGCAGATCTCGTTGTAGCCCAAGTAGCCGGTGGAGCCGGTGTAAGATCCAGCATTACCCTCTCCACGGCACGGGGCTCCGGGCCAGTTCTGCGAGGCATCCGACAGCTGGAAGGAGCGTCCGTAGGTGCCGACACCAAGGACCAGCTTGTGGGCCGGAGCACCCTGGCTCATCCAGAAGTTAATGGCGTTTTCCACAGCCCACTGGGGAGAGTTGAAGCCGGTCCGGCCGTCGGAGGCCATGGCGAAGTCGTAGGTCATCACGTTGATGAAGTTTACTTGCTGGGCAATGTTGGCGATCTCATAGGAGGCAGAGGCCAGCGACTCGCCGGCACCCACAGCGATGCCCAACTCATAGCCGTAGGGAGCGAAGCTAAGGAAAGGAAAGGACACCAATTATTTTCAGGACCGTTAAAGCTGCACCTGCTTCGGACTCACGCTTCCTTCAGCTCACGCAGCAGGGTCACGAAGTTGGCACGATCGTTCCAGTTGCCGCCACGCTGGTTGGGGTACTCCCAGTCCAGATCCAGGCCGTCGAATCCGTTGTTGCGGATCAGGTTCAAGGCGGAGTTGATGAAGTTCTGGCGCTTGTACCAGTCGCCGGACATCGAGGAGTAGCGGGTGGAGCCCTCGTTCCAGCCGCCGACCACGGCCAGGACCTTCAGGTTGGGGTTCTGGTGCTTTAGACCAACCGCCTGGCTGATAAAGCCCAAATCGTAGTCCAGCCAGGTGTCCAGGGACAGGATCTCGCCGGCGTCGTTGATTCCAAAGAAGGAGTAGCTCAGGTGGGTGCACAGGCTGGGGTCGATGTTGGAAACATCGAACTTGCCATTGCCACTGCGGTAGTTCGCCCAGGTGCCCCAGTAGCAGTTGACGATGCCTGGAAGTGTGCGAGGATACAGGGTCAGGGCGGTGCTTTCCAGGCTGATTTCTTCCAGGACTATACTTACGTTCAGCACCGATCACCTGACTCAGGCAGAGGACTGCGAGCAATGCCAATAACTTTCCCATTTCGTGAAATGATGATAGGCTCTCGTTCCATCGGCGTATTTATACCCTTGCCCTCGCGCCTTATCATTATCCGTATCACTTACGGCGATAGCTCCACTCCAGCTGTCCGACAAATTTATAGAGGGTTTGTCGGGTGCTTCTTGTTTTGAATTTTAATATTTATAGCACTCTAGTATCTGCATCTCGAGCACAGGTTTCGGTTATCCATTCATAAATTTATTATTCATTTTCGCTCTTTGGTATACAGTTCCACGCGTCCTTTGCCTGCTCTACTGACAATCTTTGGGAAAGATTTAGTCTGTAATGGCATTTATTTTTGGATTTTATATGAGGCCTTTGAGTGCACTGATAACATGCTCGAGGAGCTAACAAGATTTTCATTGAGTAGAAGTAAATTATTTTCAATGGGCCATAAGCCTGATTCCAACCATGAACATCTGGAATGAGTTTGCTGATAATTGCTACGAACAATTGGTTTAAAGGGGATGTATACAGAACCATCTTTTAAAAAATGCGACTTTAGCGAAATAATTGGGAATATTTACATTTAATAATTTAATTTATTAAAACGATTTTTTAAAAGCTATTTCAAGGTCTACAAAGAAATATACGGGTTGTATATTCTAGGTGTGTGAAATCGTCTTTAAATGTGTCTAAAAGTATCCAATAAAACGTGCAAAGCACATAATTCAGTGAATTTTTTTTTTTTCTGATAAAATAATTAGTAGCATAGTTTTAGATAAGTGATTTCTAAACGCTAGTAATTTCTGTAGCATCCCTGATAAATACATTTTGTATGTATGGTTTGTATGGTTTCGATCGAATATATTCTATCTCTGAATTTTGTTTGCTTAAATCGATTTTATCAGAGGTAAGTAAAGTTATGTTCTCGCAATAATCGGATGGTGGCTTTCACGGAACGTTTTTCTCCATTTTATTTCCAGTATATGCAGCTTGTTTTGGATACGATATCTTCTGATTAAGTTTAGTTTTGAGTTTCTTTCAATTGCCATTATTTAATTTAATAAAATTTCGACCCTTATCTGCCAAATATATTGAGTGTTGAATCTTATGTCATAATATGATTTTCTCAATATTCCGCATTTTTCAGAGTTTTTCTATTTTTAAAATAGTTAAGGAGGAATTTCCGCTGGTCGATTATTTAGCGGTAACTCATTCTTGTAAATTGAACAAAACTTTATTTTTTATTGTTCCAATTTACTCATTTTACAAACTTTTGTTACAAATTCCAATTTACGAATTACATTTACCTAAAGCTCTTGCTTGACATAAACTGTGACACGGAAAAAGTAAATATTTTACTTTTTTATACTCTTATTAGTTTGCAATGAAGTTTGCAATAAAGTCAAGGAGTCATTTTCCACTTAATATGGTATATATATTCTCGATCTCCATCAATAGCCGTGTCTATTTTGCCTTCTAACGAAAAAAACTTGCGGTACCGGGTACCGCCAATAGTCGAGAACACTTTGAAATTGGGAGCATTTCCAACATCTGAACAGAAATATAAGAATCCAATTTGAACACCAACTCTGCAATATAAGTCAGGAAATCCCATAAAATAAATAACCCTACTGGGTTTATTTAGCTGGTAGAGCCACGTCATTTCATATTTTGAATGCATGAATTCGGCCTAGATTAAACCCAGTATATTTCTGTTTTATAAAAAGCTGAAATTTAGTATAATTTACTGGTCTGTCATCTCATCTGTCAATAGCAACTATCAAATAGAGTAGCAAAATGGTTCCAGGCCTCCCACCTGAAATGACTTCATATTTCACGCAGTCTAACTAAATTAGTTTCGCAACTCCAATAACACCAGTATTTAGCAGTGCAGCAGCGGAAAAAGCGAGTTATTGCTTTCTGCTTCCGATGTCGACCGCAATCTCTTCGTTACAACTGGCTCTTCTGGTGGCTACGTTCAGTGTTTTCCGCTTTGTAGATGGACTCGAGAACGGACTGGCTCGGACTCCGCCGATGGGCTGGATGCCGTGGGAGAGGTACCGCTGCATGATAGACTGTGCCCGCTTTCCGAGGGACTGCATCAGGTGGACTAGGCTATAGGTACTTCATCCTGTTGCTTCTAAAGATTTTATTTTGTGTTAGTGAGGAGCTCATCAAACGTACATCCAATCAGCTGGTATCCGGAGGCTACGCTGCTGTGGGATATCAGTATGTGATCATCGACGACTGTTGGATGGATAGGGATCGCGACGAGGCCACGGACGAGCTTTTGGCCAGCTCAGAGCGATTCCCCAACGGCATGAGAGCTCTCGGCGATTACGTAGGTGACCTATTAAGAAGCCATTGGAGAAGCTACTCTATGTGCCTTGCAGATTCACAGCCTAGGGCTCAAGTTCGGACTCTACCACGATATAGGTAAGTGGACATGCATGTTCCGGGGGCCTGGGGCTGCTCAACATTTCAGCCTCGATGCCCAGACGTTCGCCAACTGGGGCGTCGACTATGTAAAGATGGATGGTTGTTACGCAAGTGAAGCTGACCTCGACAGGGGGTATCCCGAGTTTGGCAGGGCCCTTAACAAGACCGGTTGGCCCATGGTGTACTCCTGCAGCTGGCCATTTTATAAGTCAAAGGTAAGTTCCAAAGGTGTTATTCGTTCAGTCCCTCAACGACCGCCCTTCCTGCAGCCGGACTACTCACTGATTTCGCAGCATTGTAATCTGTGGCGGTTTGCAGTCGACGTGCAGGACTCGTGGGCGTCGCTGACTGAAATAATGTCACGCTTCTCCAGTAAGCAACATCTTCTGACCGCGCACTCTGGTCCTGGTCGCTGGAATGATCCTGACATGGTAAATTTTTTAACAATTATCTGTCACCGCCCGAGGCTTACATCCGGTCCTTCCAGCTCGTCGTGGGAAACTTTCGCTTGAGTTACGATGCAAGTCGTGTGCAGTTGGCTATTTGGGCTGTCCTTGCGGCTCCCTTGATTATGACCAACGACTTGGAGACGGTACGACCAGAAATAAAGGAGCTGCTCCAGAATAGAGACGTTATAGCGATCGATCAGGACCCGCTGGGCTTGTCCGGAAAAAGAATTCTGACATTGAAAAATGTGCAGGTGAGCCTTTCTCTACTATCCCTCCGGTCCATCTATTAAACTTAACCTTCCAGATTTGGGTTCGTCCCGTAACCCCGGTAAATGACTTTGGCGACCGCTCGTTTGCAGTAGCATTCGTCAACCTGGGGGGCTTCGGCGCCTGTCCCTTGTGCCCGCAAGCTTTTGCGATATCGTTGCATCGCTTGGGTCTGGACAGTCACCTGGGATACTCGGTGTTGGTAAGTTTGCAATAATTTCAGGAACCTTTTACATTCCTTCTACTTCCTTGTACTTGCAGGACTTGTTCAATAAAAGCCATAGCCTGGGCTTGTTTAAGCCAAGTGATAAGTTCACCACGCGAATCAACCCGGAAGGCGTAACGTTCTACAAGTTTACAGTGGAGCATTCCTACTGATAAATAATTTTTTGTTGTTGTTTACACTTACTTAATAGTAATACTAATACTCTCTTTTGTTTTATTTGGCTTTTAGCATTGCATATTAAAATTAAAAAAATAATAGCAGGGACCAATCAGGTACATGTTGAGGGTCAGGTTTAAAGGCCATATCATAGAGGTTACACAAGCGTTCTGCCAAATTGCGAAAAAAACAAGTGGGAAAGCTACAGTCGAGTGTGACCGACTGTAAGATACCCGGTACCCAAAGCATTGTGGGTGATGAACATAGAAAAAATAACATTTTCTGACAAATAAAGACAAATATTGCTAGAAACATGTTTGGCAACACTCAAAAGAGACAAACGTTGCTAGGAACATGTTGGGCAACTCTCAAAAACGCCAAATGCTGCTAGGAACATGCTGAGCAACGCCCAACAAAGACAAATGTTGCTAGGAACATGTTGAGCAACACGCACGTTTGCGCTCTCTCTCTCTCTCTCTCTCTCTCAGAAACTTTATTGTTTAATAACTTCTATGTTTATCTTCCGATTTTACTCAAATTTTCAGAACACGGCCACGATTACTTACCTACTTAATAAGTCTATCTATTTACTTTAAGCCAAAAATCACGCCTATAGCTTATGTACAGTTTTTTATCAATTTCGGGGGCGGAAGTGGGAGGGCCAAATTTTAAAACAAACTTGATCTGCGTGCAACAGATTCCAATGTTTTCACCAAATTTGATTACTCTAGCTTTTATAGTCTCTGAGATCTGTTGTTTCACACGGACAGGCAGACGGACAGACGGACAGACGGAGAGGCGGACATGGCTAGACGACTCGGCTCGATTTAGCGATGTCCTACGCGAAGCACGCAGTATATATGTCGGTCCGAAATCGGACCACTATATCTTATACCTGCCATAGGAATAATGGCGAAATTAATGTAAAAAGGTTTTAACTTCTTTGTTTTCAACATATATCAACAAAATTCAAGATGTAGCAGTTTTTTACGGTTTTAGAATTACGGTTTTAATTTCATTAAGATCGGACATCTATATCAAATAGCTGCCATAGAAGGGATCGGTCGATTTAAATGAAAATGTAAAATTCTACATGTAAAATGTAAGATTTACAAAATTTACATAATTTGATTTTTTTTCAACATTACCAAAATGGATCGATTTTCAATGATCCAATTGCCGACTGCAAGGGTATACAAACTTCGGTTTACCGAATTCATTTGTATTCATTTGTATTGAACTAATTGTTTATAGTGACAAGTTTCCCAAGGCTTAATTATTTTTGGAAATTTAAAGTGCCGTTTGTCATGCTCGCACTTAGGGGCTGTCCATATATTACGTAAACACGTTTTTGATGATTTTCGACCCAGTCCCCCATATGTCCCTCCCCTATGATTACGTAATCATAAACATTTCCCCCCCCCCCAAAAAAAATTCATACAAATAGATTTTTTTAAAATATTTTTATATAAATGATTAAGTGTCCAAGAACCCCCCTCACCAAATAATCAAACATAAAGACTGGGCAGACCATAAAAAATAATAAACCGAACGTATATACAGCCTGCTTAAGTGTCTTAAAAAGGTGGTGAGATCCCAATAAAGTCCGCGGACAAATCGCAGATTGGATTTTAGAGACAAATCGCCGCAGAAGAGCCATGTCCTACCCAAGCCCACGTTTTATACGCCGAAGGTAATTCTATTTTTTTTGGATACAATTATATACATATTTTACTAATTTATTTACACTTCGAAATTATAAATGAAAAGGGTAAGGCCATCCTTTGATGGCCGTCTTCCTAAGGAAATTCCAATGCCTTGCAGATAAAGCCGTGAGTGAAGACGAAGACCTTTTGGATGATTGCGATCGCCTTTCCGTGAAATTTGCAACGATGAAAATAAACAAGCCGAGAGCGGATTATGACTCCATGATGCTGGAGAGCCCGAACACCGACGAGAAATTCTTGGCGGCTTGGCAGCGAAGTGCACAGAAACTTGCCATGCCGAAAAGACTCCTAGATTCCCTGGACGAGGCGGCTGAGCCTATAGAGCTAAAGATGGAAAATGAGATATTGGAGTTCGAAATACTCAAATCAGAGCCTTTGAAGGAATTCGAAATAGTTTTAAACTCACCTTTGAAGAAACCAGAGGAAAGTTGGAAGACTAAAATAGTTCCAAAGCCCCATGAGGACAAACCGGAGGAAAAAACCGATTGGGTATCTTCGGCGAATCTCGAAATATTTCCAAAGCCACCGGATAATAAATCAGAGAAAACCAAATCGAACACTCCAACGAAAATTATACCCAACGACTTGAACGACAAACTCGAAATAATTTCAAAGCCTCCGGAAAACAAACCAGATAAAAGCTCTTTAGTGAATATTTGACTGTCGACTGCCCATACTCGTTCAAAGGCAGCGGAGAAAAAATGATAATATAAAAGTAATTCCAAAGCCAGCTTAGAAAAAAACAGTGACAGTGAGCTCTAAGAAACCCAATTCAGATCGTTCGGTGAAACTCGAAGTAGCTCCAAAGCATTCGTATGAAAAAACTGAGAAAACATTCTCTGAGATAGCGGTGCAGGACAGAAACAATACTAGATCGCTGAAGGACTTCCGATTTTCCACAGAAAATGAAACGGTGGGAGAGTACCACAGAAAGACCTATAAGCGGTTCATTGTCATCGATGGCAGCAATGTGGCCTTTGCGTGAGAGTTTTTGAGCTTCTGATGGCATTTTTAATTAAATGAATAACATTTTACCCTCCAGCCATGGCAACTTCAGGTGGATCTCCTCGGAGGGCATCAAGTACTGCCTCCTATACTTCGAGAAAATGGGACACCCTGCCAAGGCTGTGCTCCCATTGTACCGTCGCAATGCTTGCCAGTCCAGCCAAACCCAGATCATAGATCAGCTGCACCAGGAGGGAAAAATAGTTTTCACGCCCTGCAAGAACGACTCGGGCGTAAGATTAAACAGTTATGATGATCGGTGAGCGATTTAAGTAGATTTTATTATCTGAAGCTAACGTTTCTATAAACACCTTCTCCAACTTCATCTTGCAGCTGGCCTGCGAGCTGAATGCTGCCGTGGTGTCCAACGACAATTTCCGGGACATATGTAACGAAAGTCTGGAATGGAAGGAGATCGTGGAGAACCGCGTCCTGGGCTACGCATGGTGTGACAACATATTCATGCTGCCCAAGGATCAGTCCCAGGACCCAGATGGGCGACGCAGGGACCCCATCTCGACGATATTCTGCAGTGCTGGGTTGGGTTCGATTTTTTGTATTTGATTTACTATCAAAACACACGGCTTATGCTAGCTTCTTATTCGTAATCCTTTATAACTTACTGCACAAACGATCTCGTTGCTTCCGGAACCTCAGGATAGTTCCCATTCCTTAATTTAATAATTTGTAAGGAGGCCTTAAGTTGGTCCCGAGTTTATTTCATGGATTCTCGGGGCTCAGAGTTTTTACATAAGCAGAGCTGTACACAAGTTTCTTAATGGTTGAATTATATATATATTATATATTTGTTATTTTTTTTGAATCGCAGTTCTAAGTTGGCGGCAAATCCAAGGTCTTGGGCAGCACACTGACCTTGTCCTGGGTATTCATGCACACGTTGCTGACTCCGCCTGAAGAGCCCACACGGTTGCCGTTTTCCGTCACATGGATCTCCATATGACGACGGGCTGTGGGAATGGATTTTGAATTGTAATTAATAAAAAAATTTGAGAGAAATTTGAGTTGCTGTCAGCTTAAGAAATTTGAGAGATATTTGAAATGCTGTTAGCTTCAAAATTGGAGAAAAATTTGAATTGCTGTAAGCAACGTAACAGTAATATACATATGTAGTATTATGTAGTTCCATTAGATACATAGTCACAAAAGTGTTTTAGTAAATAATCAAATCATATCCAAAGTTCAAACTCTATTTCCCCCTTTCTTACAAAGTAATTACAAATAAAAATAAGCGCGAAAGCTTTAAATTACCATGGAGTACCGTGACAAGTACGAGGAGTTGGCCCGCACCAACATACGCAGCGAGATCCGCGAGCTTAGGAAGCAGTAGGCACTTTACGCCATCTGCCATTTCCCAGAGTTGGAAGGATCGGCATGCGACGGGGCTGCTTTGTTTCCTGCTATTTGAGTTGTGTCCTTACTGGCCGTTTAACCTCGTTTGACTGCATGGCCCCTCGATTACCAGGGCGCTATCTTCTTCTCTGCCATGCGTCCGTTTAGTTTGACTCCTAAGTCGTTACGTCGGAATCCAAATTGATTTCCTAGTTAGTGGTAAGCCTAGATATATACGTAAGCCCTGTAGACACTCCAGCTCTCAATAAATTTGATGTAAATGAATGTATGTGAAAAAAATAAATTGTAGTTTTACAGGAAAGCACCTGAAGAACCATAAAACCCCAAAGACTAGAGGCAACTCTAGCCCGCAGCAAGTAGGAAGAGACCGAGTGACTTACTATAACTCCGTGCATTTCCCTGAAACCTGTAGGTAGTTCCTCAACAAGATACACAATGCGCCAGTACCAGAACTGCCATGCCAGCAGCGGGTTCATCAAAGCCAAAGTTCAGGAAGATTTCAGACCACAGACCCAAGGTATGTCACTAATGAACCAAGCTAATGACGACGTTCTGCGACCTTTTTATACCCTTGCAGAGAGTATTATAGTTTTGCCATGATATTTGCAACGCAGTGAAGGAGGCATCTCAGATCCCGTAAAGTATATATTTTCTTGATCAGTATCACCAGCCGAGTCAATCTAGCCATGTCCTTCTGTCTGTCGGTTTCTACGCGAACTAGTCTCTCAGTTTTTGAGGTATCAGGCTAAAATTTTCAGCAAAGTCTTATTTCTTTAGCACGCAGTATATATGTCGCTATATCCTAAAGCTGCCATAGGAATGATGGCGAAATTATTGTACCAAAAAATGTTAATTTCTCTGTTTTTCAACGTGTTTTTATAAATTTCGAGATATAGCATTTTTCACGGTTTTAGAACTACCGGTTTAAATTTCATTAGGATCGGACAACTCTATTATATAGCTACCATAGAAGTGGTAGGTCGATTTATATGAAAATTTAAAATTCTACATGTAAAATGTAAAATGTGTAGGTAAAGGTCATACAAACTTACAAACTTCGATTTTTTATACCCTTGCAGAGGGTATTATAATTTTGCCATGATATTTGCAACGCAGTGAAGGAGGCATCTCAGACCCCATAAAGTATATATATGCTTGATCAGTATCACCAGCCGAGTCGATCTAGCCACGTCCGTCTGTCTGTCCGTCTGTCGGTTTCTACGCGAACTAGTCTCTCAGTTTTTGAGCTATCGGGCTGAAAATTTCAGCATAGTCTTATTTCTTTAGCACGCAGTATTTACGTTGGAACGGCCGAAACCGGACGACTATATCCTATAGCTGCTATAGGAATGATGGCGAAATTAATGTACAAAAATTTTTAATTTCTCTGTTTTTCAACGAATTTCTATAAATTTCAAGATATAGTCGTTTTTTATAGTTTTGGAATTACGGTTTTAATTTCATTAAGATCGGACAACTATATCATATAGCTGCCATAGAAGGGATTGGTCGATTTATATGAAAATGTAAAATTTTACATGTAAAATGTAAAATTTACAAAATTTTCATAATTTGACACTTTTTTTTTACAATACCAAAAGGGATCGATTTTCAATGATCCAATTGCAGACTGCAAGGGTATACAAACTTCGGTTTACCGAAGTAAGCTTTCTTTCTTGTTTTGATACATATTAAGGTTCGTTCACTTCGTCGCAAACTTTTGGTCAAAATAACGATATCCTCCGAGGGTAAATAATATCTCAATGCTAACGTCATATGTGGGCCTATTAAAATAGTAAAAATAATAAAACTAATTTACTCTCATATGTAGCACCAACATGAATTGTTGCCTACCTTTAGGCTTGACAAAAAACCTAACACAAACGCTGAACAACCTATTCCGCCTCTAGGTGAGGCAAAGAAAACCCACCAAGGCAGATGTTCCAAATTACTTAAAGAGTCTTCCTTCAGTTTTCTTAAACATATAGTTTATTTACCAATTCGGGTGAACAAAATAATAACCTTTTCGGCATCAATTAGAGATTCTTCAACAGTATTGAGTAGAAATGCAAGTATAAATAAAATTTCTGCGACCAGTTGAACTGTAAAGCGCTCAGATTAACAATTGTGGTTCAGTGCGTTGGACCCCAGAGCAGGGCTTAGTTGGCCACGTAGACCTCGAACTCCTTGAAGGCCAGCTCCTCGCCGCCGTACGGGATGTAGCAGCAGCCGTGGGAGGGCTGGACCTTGCCAACAGTGATGGTGCCATCGTGGGTGGCACGGCCGATGAACAGGGGCTCGCCCTCGGCGGTCTCGCCGGCGGGCAGGGCGTTGGGCGGAATGTTGCCGGCATCCACGGGCACCCACTGGCCGCCAGCGGCGCACAGCACCTCGTATTCGCCATGTCCGTGCTCGCCGCCTCCGTAGGCCACGTAGGTGACGCCGTGCGATGGGTGCAGCTTGCCGGGAATGAGGTCGCCCTCGTGCCGGGCTCGGGCGATGTACAGCTGCTCGCTGCTGTCGAATCCGCCCTGCAGAGCGTTGGGTGGAACCTCCCCGTTGGCGGCGGCTACCCAGCATCCGGGACCGCTTCCAGTTGGGGCCGAGAAGCCCATGGCAGGCGCCGAGGGAGCGGAATCTGCAATAAAGCGGGAAGATAAGACTTTGGCTATCTTAAGGGATATTAGGTAGTTATAATAGCACAAATATAGTTTATATTAGGAGTTCCAATTGAGGTACCAACCATGCCATTCCATTTTCATTAGAATTTGAGAAACTACTGCAGTAACAATTTTACAAAAAATAATTTTTTTGACAGCTAATAATATTGTCATTCGTGTCTGTATTATATATGTATATGGTAACCGTAAACTAGTTAATACTACATAAGATGTAGAACATATCAGGCATCACTTTAACTAATAGTGGGACTAACTCTCACCGTTTAACCCAGCAAGCAAGGTCAGCTAATTACAGAGCCGAGGAGAACTTTTTCAAGTATTGGTCACCAAATTAGCTGTCATATTTATATAAATTCGGAAAGATTTCCAATATTATTACGGAATACTCGAACGAAGTGTAGAGATAAGTACTATATAGAAAAGATACAACAATAAAACAAGGGAACAACTGTTCTCAATGCAAATGACACTATAATACTCCTAATGTGTTAATCCGAGTAAACTAATCAAGGAGGTAAACACTTGTGCTATTATTTAGATCTACAAAGGGGGGAAACTCACCATCCAGCAGCCAGGAGCCGCTGGCTCCCCATCCGGTGCAGATGCCGACAAAGTTGACGGGGAACAGGCTGCCTGCGTCGTAGGACAGGAAGGCGGCGGCGTCGCCCTCTCGGCCCACGGTGATGACGTTGTCGTACCAGCGCACCCAGAAGCCGCGGAACTCGCCGGCGTCGAGGATGCCCGGAGTGGGCACCTCGGCCACCTCGGGCTTCTGGCGGTCCTTGCGGATCACCGACTTGGTGTTCTCCCAGCCGCCCAGGAAGATCTCGAAGATGGGGCCGTTCTCCACGGGGGCGGAGGTGAGGGCCAGATGGGCATCCTTGGGCGAGCGCACCTTGAAGGTGAACACTCCTCCGCTGGCCGGGAAGAACTGGTACTCCAACTTATCGGGGGTGTTGATTTCTGCAAAGGAGCCAAAAAAGTTTATGAGAATTATAAGTTCCAGTCTTTGGTTTTGGAGGCAACTGTACCCAGGCTTGGGTGGGGCGGTGGGAAAGTTCTGAGGTCTAAGAAATCAGCCTCGGACAAACCGCAGAGGAGAAAATGTCTCGAGCTGGCAGAGATTCGTAGCTATTTATAAAAATACTAGACATACGAAAAGATACATATCAGAATGTTTAGCGTCTGTTTTTGTTCTCGCTTGTTTATTAGCGCCGTTCGCATGATGTCATTTCGATCGGCGCTGGTTCTTTGCTACGAAATATTCCAGCTATTTCCACTCAAGCTCGCTTTCAGGTTTCGGACTCAAGCCAGCCGGCTCTACGGGCTCTCGAGCGTCAAACATTTGTCTACGGGTCTACTTGGTATGCATGTACACGGCATGTTTGTGTTTGTTGTTTCGCCAGAGTGCACGAATTGTTTCCCAAGCAGCATTATTTCGCATGACATCATTTCTGGCGCATCTCTCGACCGACCCTCGGGTCACCGGATTCGCGCTCCTATTGATTGTTGCCAGAGTTCAAGGCGTAGACGTGTGACTCACTGCGCCTGATACACATTTTGGACACTCTTGTGCTATGACCACATCGAAAATCAATTCAATGGGTCGTAAACAACACTAAATGGGAAGCAGACATCTCCCAAATTATAAGGCTATCCACAGCTAACCGTTAATTGATTCTAGCTGATCACACGGTGAAAGTTGATGACGCCGTCAGAGGTGCAGTAAATGGTATCACTAGCTCTTCACCAGGCCAACAATTTATATACCTTATTTACATTTTATGTTTGCGGTTCTAGGAAAATGTTGACACAATTCAATTTTGGTCGTGGGCCAAAAGTTTCGTTCTTGATTTCTTTGCCCGTTCCTCCGACTCCTCTTCCCCAATGATTTATTCCATTATCCAACAGCACTCCACCCACTTGGGACTCGACTCACCAATTGGCATGATTGCTGCTTTGCTTCCACTCAACGTTGTTCGCCTACTGAGATTCTGAATAAAACTGCCGAAATGGGACCCAAATACCGGCGAAGTAAGCACCGTCGTCGAGAGACACTGCGGGAGAATAAAAGCTCGTCGAGCTTTTGAGCGCCATTGCCAATGAGAGATCGGTGTCTGTCTAGAAAGTAGACGACTGTACCTTACCGAAATAGAAACATTTTCAGTGCGGAGTACTTCTGTTCTCACCTTGGCTTGAAAGCTGAGGCATTTCTGGACTATAAATTGCTCTCAGTCGGTTTTGATTAAGCAAAAATGTAGATATTTTTTATGTTTTTCAGTAATATTCCATGTTCTAAGAATTCATTATTCAAAATTTTAGGGCTGGTAACAAGCTAAATGCTATTCTATCAAAATACTTCAATTTTGTTTTAATAAAATTATAAAAATAAAAATAATAATAAATAAATATAAATAAATTTGTATTCGACGTGCAACAATGCATACAATTCTTTTTACTTTAAAAGGTTAAACATAATAATTTATCCAATTCTTCCAGAAGGTTTTAGTTACTGAAAATGTATAGTTGGGAAAATATATTAAATAAATTTATAGTGTAAGGGTATTCCAACCTTAGCTAGTGTAGCTTAGCACCTCCGTGACTCAGGTTTGCAAAAGCTACTGGTGATGTCACCTAGACCAGCACAAAGCTTTTTCAATCCCGCTATGCCCTGCTTAAGGGTACGATACTTGTAGGCATCGATTTGTCAGGGAAAGACATTCATAACCATTCTAAACTAAATAATAATAATCATGTTGTATTTTATCTGTTAAACTTTAGATTTAATTAATTCGAACATACTTATGTTGCTAGGGACATGTTGAGCAACACACGTTGGCGCTGTCAACACAGAAGGAGCATACACAGAAACTTTTTTGTTTGATAACTTCCATGTTTATCATCCGATTTTATATATTTTTTTATTACAAATCTATTTTCCTTAAACCGAAAATCATAACTATAGATTAGATATACATACGTTCTTCATTTTGAAGGTATAAGTGTGGCCAAATTTTGAAACAGACTTGATCTTTGTGCTACAGATAAGAATGTTGTTACCAAATGTGATAGCTTTAGATGATATAGCCTTATTCGGTGATATCCGATAATATAATTGGGATTTTTTTTGGTATAAGCACATTTTTGCACACGGAATATATGAAGTGAGATATCGCTTTTCCATACATTTCATTTGTGTTTTCGAGAAAATCTGCCTAGCAAATATACATACTTACAGAACATTAAGTTTGTGGAATATTAAGTGATATTTTAATATGATCTATAAGACCAATAAATTATTGTTTTGGAGTAATTTGTTCGCCAAAATCATGTTTTCTTTCATCTTACTGACAAATTTTGCACTAGAGCTATTCCTCTAGTCAGGAATTGTCAGTCAGATAAACAAAAACATGATTTTGAGGGGCCTACATTACTCCGAAAAAAATTTACTTTAATGACAAAAGTTAACCTGACATTGAAAAACCGGCCCTATATGTTCTAGTCCTAATAAATGTTTGGCCTTTAGATATGATTACTGCTTAATGATCTTTTCACTTGTTTCTAAACATTATCTCACTACCAGAGTACTGGCTATTCGTTACCTCTTTTATATTAGTTTCTCGCTTTTTCATTTTGCTATGCTTGGGCGTTGTTGTCGTCACTTATTTTGGCGTCATGTGCCGGTTTTGGTTTTCGTTGTCACATGGCCAAACGAACCAGGGCACCAAGTACTACTACCAATGACTTCACTGAATATTTGATGCTGACATAATTGACATAAAGAACGAAAACTAAAACTTGATTTTCAATTTCGTCACTGGATATATTTATATCATTTTCTTAGCGGTTCCTCAAACACTGTTTGGCCCAGCATATTGTAGCATACTTTTGGGGCGCCAATCTTAAATGCTTAGCGACGTCGCTCTGTATCTCGCTGTGGCCAATCCACCCTCTGACGGGGTGCGCGACCTATCATCTTTCCTGCGTCACTGCTTTATTGTGGCTCCTTGCCACTCGGATTCCGCTAGGGGTTTTAATGTCAGTTGCTTTGGCTTCGCGTCGCCGGCTGGTCGCCCTCCGATAACTCGACACGTGCCAGCGCAGGAGTTTGGCGAACGGGAATAGACTAAAATAAATAAGCAACTCGGGCTATTTGTGTTCTCAGATACCGCTCGCCGTGCCAAAGTGTCTTGTGATAATAGTCGATCAATTGCTCACGCCGTGCAACCAGTCGTATTTATATCGCAGACAACTGTACGCACACCCACCCACGTACTCTTCTCGGTCTCAGTGGCAGACGGGTAATCAAACAATTCCACTTACAGAATGTTTACTTTCGCTGTTAACTCTCCGAAGTTAACATATCATGTTACTGACACGGCCTTGAATTGCACTCGCTGGCTGGTTATTGCATCATACATACAAAAATAAATGCATACATGAAAGAGGAAAGAGGAGAGGAATGTCTACAGATTGTTTCACTTTCATTTCCCTGGCCATGTTAACGTAAGCCAGTAATGTTAGGGGATGTACGGGGTGCAGTCTCAATATTAATACAAAAATCATTTATTTACACGTTCACTCGTTCAAAATTGGCAGTCTCTTGAAAAAGAGGGCTACATAGTCTTAGGTTCCATCACGGAATAGAAAAGGATGTGAATATTGTAGGTTTGACGACAATTCAACTTTACTTGCCTGCAAAATAACATTTATCAAACAATTGTTTGCATAAATTTGTATGCTTTACATAAAAAAGAATACCAAACTGATACTAGTAGTAGCATTTCCCATACCTTTGGAATATTCCGACATAAGATGATATGTACATATGCTGTTATTACCTTAAAGTTAGTTCAGTTTGTTTATTATATTAAAAAAGGATTTCATTCGGACAAAATGCGCTGCCTAAGAGTATGCTGTAGAACACAGTAGGATAACTTAAATTGATGGGCAGCTGCATCTGTACTCTATAGCATATTTTAAGGCATACACAAAAGTACAATTAAAATGGTTTTAAAGAATAATTAAGTATACTAGAGACCCGTCCCGGCAGTGAAAATTATTTCTAAATCAAAATATCTCTGGCCATTTCCTCCACTATATTATGGATGTATTATACATACTTAAAAACCCTTCTGTTAAGTTACTCTATCGATTAAAAAAATCGCATCAAAATCCGTTGATTTTGAGGATTTAAGTATATAAGATTTTGCGATTTTTATACCCGGTACCCATAGGGTAACATCGTTACTGCCTAAAAACCCTTCAACCTAAAATTACAACACCCACTTGTTTATTGCTTACTTTTATTGTGGATGAGGCATGCAATAGATTTCGTCATCTGAATCTAATCTTTCGGATATCTTTCTAGCAGAATGCACGCTTCCCATTGACGAGCCCCCGAAACTTGCACTGCGCAGATAAGCGGGCCAAACAAGTTGACTTTGTTTACACTTTCCCATTTACCTTAATTGCTCAATTGGCATAACATTGTGACCTCTGGAATGCTGCGGCATCAGCATACTTGCCCTGGGCAGCCGTTCAATTCAGAGATGTTTTCATTTGCTGTGGAATATAAATTAAGGCGATTAAATTAACGTTTCCGCTCCCGACTGGTGCGGCATTGCCAGAGGCAAGTGTAAATCTGGGCACTAACTGGTCGAGTTTATTCAATTGGATCCAATTGTAGGCCCAGCCCAGCCCAGCCGCTGACCGCTGGATCTTCTCAAAGTGTCGAGCTCCGATTGAGCCTTAAGTGGCCTAGGGCAATCAACTTGGCATTAAGAACGCGTGGAAATTGCACGGATGTCGTAAGGAAAAGTGAGCAGCGCTCGCTGATTATGTCAGATCGACTTATCGCTCATCCGCCCTGGTGTACGTCACGTGTAAACTCAATAGTTCTTATGAAATACGAATAGTTCCACAGGCACAAGGCAAAGACAGCAGAAAACATATAAATAAACTAAAATATACATATGTGAGTATGTTGGCCGCGTGTGTGCTTGACGAGCCCCCAATACATATGAGTTTTTATCAACACATACTCATGTAAGCGGCGAATGTCTGTGGGCAATACAATTTTTTAACAAAACCCGTTTAGTCACAAAGTTAAAAGGGGTTGAGATTCGATCACTGGATTTGATCGAACATCGCAGTCCGGACTGCGACTGCGGAACCCTTTGATGCCTATATTTAACTCGTGATCAATGGAACTCCCGCTTGGTAATGGAGTTGTTGGCCCCATGTTCCAGTACGATACGAGACGCTTATCGGCTGTCTCTCTTCAACGCCGTGATTTACCTGTGTGTGTGTGCTCGAGTGGTTGCCCAAAGGTCACAGACGAAGGTCGTTGGTATTTCGAGACGAAAACGTGCTGTTGTTTGGGCGAAACTTGGCAGTTGCTCTAGACTCGCACAATTTTTGGAACAGGTTTGTCTGGCAAAAGGGTAGCAAACTTGGCAAGGGCACCTTGGGAATGACTCAAATATGCGACAAGCATACCCAATATACACTGCCCTGTTAGGTTCTTAAACATTCTGTTTTGCCGGTCGCCGTTTTTGCTGTCAACACGTCACTTTTAAAATTCAACTGCAAATTGCATCAACCGAAGGAGGAGGGAAGTGCCAAGGTGAGGCGGAAAGCGAAGCCAAAGTTCGCGAGTCAAGGAAGAGTGTGTGCATGGAAAGAGAGGAGAGTGCCGTCTGTTGTACTCGTGACGCACATCACACAACCACGAAACGAAGCACGATCGAGCGCCATTTCCTCTCCGCCTCGTGACGGTGTGTGCGTGAGCAGCTTTTTATCACAGCAAGAGAAGCCACGAGCACGCTTTTTGCCAGCGCTCTTTGTTTTTATCTCACTCACGCTCGCCAACAGCTGTCACTTTTACACTGTCACGCAGAGGGTTTGACCAATTGGCAAAAACTAAATTTTCGAATATCTGCCATTGGTAGCTCCGAAAAGAATCTCTTTCGTTCATGAAATACGACAATCATAAAAAAATGGTTGAAAATCAAAACGAGCAAGGATCACCTAAAGAGTCAGAGCTTAGAATAAATCGAAATTAAAACACTTTAAGTCATTTTTATAAAGAAAGTATTCTATTCGATTTTGTGATTACTAGGCAATACATTGACATGTTACTTAACTGTAAATAAAACAGGGACCGAAAATAATGCTTATTTCTAAATTTTTACATAAAGTTTAATTCTATTCCCATTAGTATATATGTATGTACATGTGTCAGTTGGAACTAAACCAGATAGGACGACTATATCATAGAGCTAAGGATATCAGATTAAAACTAAATATATCGTCCTTTAATTTTATTTGGTAGGTTATCTTGGGAGCCTAAAATATTGTTACAGTCAAAATTTCACTTGAATAGCATTATAAACAAAAAAGTTGGTGTAAATCTTTTAGATCGGTGATATCGCTATATGAAATAACGCCCAAAAAATATATGAAACTTGGTAGGTCATCTCAGAAACGTAAAATATTAATATACAGTATAAATATCAGTTAAATTGCTTCAAATTTAGAGTTTATGCCAAAATTTAGAGTTTAGTGCACAGTCCCCATTAAAATCCATTAATGTTTCCTTCATGACTGACAGTGTAGGGGCTCTCCGATATTTTTGCACAATCCGCTCACTCTCTGTGTCGCTGATACCCCAGTTTTGGATATGTACCGCCGCCGTGAGACTGCGAGAGGGGTGAGAATGAGAATGGTAACCGCCTAATTGGCGGAGCGAAAGGCGCTGAGCAAAAACTATTTAATAACCGTTGGTTGCACGGCCGTGATTAGTCTCGTGGCGCAGCTCAAAAGCGGAACAAGTGGACCGACGCTGGCGGAAATACTCGTAAACGGAAAGGCGGTGATCGAAGCCAAGTGATAAATGCAAACAACGCACATCGAGAAGCAGTGATAAACAAGTGGCAGATATAAACAAAGCATTTTAGCCATAATAAAAGCTGTGCTCCCATCCCATCGCGACCCTGCGAGCGTTTGGAAACTCTTTATCGCGACGCCCCCGAGCAACATTACACGCCGCACGATGGCCACTCCAGCGGGTTACTCCAACAACCACAAAATCAACGGCAACGGGTGAGTTTTTAAAATAGTAGAGTAGCTTCCATTGCATAAGTCGGCAGAATGCAGACTGCAGACTGCAGGCTGCAGAAAGTGCAGCTCGCCTGCCAACTGAGGACATCTGTTGTCTAGCTGACCGCTTTCACTTTCCTGCCCGCAAATGTCTCGAACGAGTGCCAAGAGCTGTGCGAGCGTATATATAGCTAGATATAGTTTATAGTTTTATTTAAAACCGCCGCTATTTTGCCATTTTGTGCCAATGCCACTGTTTTTCGTATTTGTTTTCTTGTTTTTTTGTTTTTATCTCTACTCACGCACGCTTACGCTTGCAAATCAGCCGGCGAGCCAAAATCTCATTCTGTTTTCTCAATTTTTACTCTTCTGTGTACTCTACGTCAAGTCATTTGTTAGTGTCTAATAATTTTCCGATATGGGTTCAAAATATTAGTCAAGAATTTAAACTAATTATAAAAGAAAATGTTAAAAATTAATAACTATTGGGAAGAGATGGGTATAAATAATTTTTAAAATATAAATATGGATTTCTGACTTCTCCTAAGCATATTTTCTGTTAAGAAATTTCAGGAGAAATGTTGAATTGTTTTTCTATTTTAATATTAATACCATTGGGTGTCTCAGATCAATTTTCTTAATTAATCATCTTAACATTTAAATATACCTATTACATTTTTATAAACTTTGAACCTTGTTTTATTTAAGTTCAATTCAAGTTTTTGCATTAGTGCAATGATTTTGTATAATTCTAAAAATTTCCATATCCCCCATATCAACGCTGTCAAACAACGTAGGGTATACGTCCCTCTCATTAACACGTTTGGTAATTATTTCCCTTTTTGTTTTCGCTCTGTGTTCACAAGTGTCGTTGACGGAGGAGAGTGCAAACATATTTCCACATCGTTAGTATTTATTTAGCAACCAAAACTTCAAAAGAGGTAGCCTCGATATGTGAAAACTTAAAAGAAAAGAATGCAAAATGTAAAACAAATGTAAACGCCAAGATGTTTCGTGTTAAAATCTAAAAAATCCGGGTGCATTACAAATGCAATTAACAGCAATAATACATTTACAAGTAGCTTAGTAGTTAAGCACGTGTGTGGGCTCGAGTCACATACGACCTTGTGCCAAAGCACCTTTGGAATTTTAGTTGTCAGTGGCAAAGGCTAGCGAGAACTGCAACAATTGACCAACGCGTACACTTGGAGAAACACATGCTCTTTGCGTTGAAAAACCACCTATGCCAAGGTCTAAGAGTTGAGACCATTATAAGTTATCAGTTCCCGCTGCCCTCTTATCGTTCGCTGTAACGAGCCCCTCCTTCCGAATGTGCTGCTTATCTTTCATTCACTGCCTTTTTTCTGTGGTCGACTTTTGGGCCATCGCCAAAATGTACTGCATACTTTTAGGTCGACTTTGAGTAGTAATTGACATGTAATGTAGAATCAAACACTATACATATGTAGCTTGAATAAGAGATGTATCGTTAATAAAAAAGTAATTTGACTTACACTAGAAACACTCCTACGATTAACTTTCCTTCTTAAGCCTAGTACTAATATAAAAGAAAAAGAAGAACGAAAAAAGAAAGAATTTTGTGGTGGTGTTTGAGCGATTTTCGTCGATCTTCGTACTAGCATATACTACTGAAATTAGTTTAAGGATAAATTCTTTGGGCAAAGTCTTTAGAGAATTAATGTGACTTTAAAGTACATAGAACTTGTGGAAGTTAAATAGAAAACTCAAGGTGAAATTCGGATTCTCTTGCACTTCCTGTGGAACTCAATCATAAAGTAATTACTTCTGCCGCCATTAAGTGTCAACATTCCAAATTTATGTTAATCGACTGAGGGATACAAAAAAGTGTATATCTTTGCTTACACAACCGACCATAGTTTGTGGATAACAAATGCACTAAACCTGTAACAATTATATTAAAATAGTTGCAAGTAATTCATTTCTAATGTGCACTTATTAGGGCTTAGCTCACAGTAAGTGCTATTTCGATCGGAGAACGCTATAAATTATCATAATTTCTAGAAATCCAGCTTATTTATATACTCGACCGAAACCGCAACGTTTCCCATTTAGTTTAAACCTGTAAAAAAGGTTTGCTATATAGCCATTAATATTAACAGACTACTCTCACAACATCTGCTTACACACACTATGGCGGAGCAAATGTTACTTGGAATTGTTCAATCTCTTCCACCCGTTGTGTTTTGTCACGAACCTAGTTCATATTCTTATGCATTTCCCGTTTTCCGCGGGACGCTTGGCGTTGTCCACTGCGTATACGTATTATGAGGCCATTTACTGCAAGCAGCTGTTGAGCAACACCTAGTCACGTTAACAGATCGCTCAGCTCAGAGAGGGAATATTTTAGCTCAGCTTTAGCTCTAATTTTCTTATCAGCGCAGACACTAACAGACAGCTCGAATATTCATTATCTTTGCAAAAATCCCCGTTTGGTCCATTTTTAATTTTGAGCTGTCAGTACCCCCAGGCCCACATGTATATAATCAAGTGCCTTCCCCGTCTTCCTCACCTGCAAAGTCGCCCTTGCACTTTGTCTAAGCTAAACCTCAATACGGTCAAGCACCGCAGACGCAGGTGAGTCTGGTTTAGCGAAAAGGGTCAGGATTACGATAACCCCGACCGTTTCTAATCTTAGCAAAAGAAGGATGTCTTCATTGGCTTACTTTGTTCGTAGTAAGTTTCTCACTAGCGCGTTTTAAATTTACAAATATTAATTACCATTTCTACCACCTTAGTGAATAATCTCTATGCCAAATCAAGAATTAATTTATTTAGCTATTGCCATCAGGTATTGAAAGTATACTGATATATGATCGGGTCATAATACCACGTCAACTCGTTTAAGTGCAATTCTATCTTATCGCTCCAGTTCTTAGAGAGCTTAACAAAGTCGAGCAGAAGTATTTACGACCCAGCCAAGGGGCTAATTTTTCCACTATAATTTCCGCATGTGCGAGTTTGTGAATGGAGTAATTCCGCCTTCCCAATTCCATTTCACATTTGATTGGCTATCAATCAGTCGCTCAGCAGATGTGACAGTTAATGCTAATGAGCATTTTTAAATTTTGTACTTTTTTTTGCAACTAAAGAGGGCCGCTCTCCCCCAAGCTGCAGCTGGAGGTGTTGCTTACATCTTCGGGGCATGGGCATGGGCATGGGAATACTTGGTAACTCGATTCTGGCCAGATCTGGGCGTAAATCCCATTTAAATTTGAAGCCCCATCACTGGGCTGGAGGCAGTCGGACTGTTGCCTTCAAGCGCTCAACATCGACGAAGTGCTGACTAGCAGCGTGTTCTGATTAGAGCTGGGGGCACATATAATCCAGTCATATATAGTAATCAGGTGCCCAACCGAGATAGTGAGCGAGTTATAAAAACTCGCGCTCAGCTGAGCGAATTGCCAATTATAAAAGTGTGTGAATCGCGAAAACAAACTGAAAAGAAATCAGAAAACGAATAATATTAAAACAATTGTAATTTGGTGAATAAAAACGCCTGTAATTGTGATCGGCATGGGACTCCCAGGCGGCTAAAAAACACAAAAACCGCCAGCTGAATACACAAAAGCAATTAAATTATAATTTTCAATACAAATTGTTGTGGTTGCTGACATTTTCCCCGATACTTGCTGATATTTTTCCGGCGCTATTCCGTTCGCGTTGTTATTTTTGCTCACCGACAGTGTCAGTGATCTGTGGTCCCCGGGTACTTAACATTTAAATGGACTGGCAGATCTTATAACGAATAATATAGCGATGGGTGTCTAGTATTACTTTTTTTGAGTCTCGCTCTCTCTACATTCTGACTAAAAAAGTTAATTGCATCTTTTTAAATTATTGATAAAAAATAAATAATAAATATTCCAGCCAGACTGGTCTGCTGCTTAACCTGTTCAATTCCCATCATCGCCAGAATTTTTTTTAGCTAATTAGCAAGTTAATTTATGCGTTGCGCTATCGCTTTCGCTTGTTGCGCTTTTTTTAATCTCCGGACTCTCCAATCGAACCTCCAGGTGATAAAGCTATAGATGGAGTGGAATGGCGCAGTTGTGAAGCATTTCCAAAGAAGAACGCCATCCACCTCTCCAGAGGGAATTAATTCAAGAACTTTCTTCTGCTTCAATGCAATAAACAAGGCCCTTGATCGAAGGTACTTCTGCTGTAATCTGCAAGATTAAGTTCAATGTTTCGGCTGTGATAAGCGATCGATAAGCCATAAGTACCACAATTGTAGGTCGAGTACTTCTTAATTAAGATTTCGATCATGAATTGAATTATAACCTGTAATTGTATATAGGGTTTTCCTCCATAGAATACCGCAAACTTTTTTTGCGAATCAATGACCTTTAGAAGGCCTTTGCTTCTAAGTTTGAACCGTTAAGCAAAGCGAATCGTGCAAGATCTAAAACAAGTTGATTCAACCTGATGCAGGCTTCTTAATTACATTTCCAGTTTTTGTTTTCCTTTCGAGTGTTTAAACATGTCAGCCGAATGTACCGCACGATGTGAACTTCAGGTATTTGTCTGAAATTTTTGGCTCAGCCATCAAACGGACCGTGCCTTATTATAGCTAGTTCAGCGATTAACTAACGCGGCAATTAAGCGAATGCGTTAAGTGGCCCACAAATTGATTAATATTGTCCTTGGCTGATTTTGGCAACGTTTTGTTTTTCAATCCGAGTTCAAAAATCGGAATCGGAATCGGAATCGAAAGCGCGTTTGGGCATTGTGTTCGAACAAAGACGTCACATTCAAGGCACCCGAGGCACTTAGCGCTTCCACCGGTGACGACAATTGCGATTCATAATCGAGATCTATAAAGGCGATTTATAATATAATATCATTGGCAAACATAATAAACCAGATGAATGGTGGGAGTGTGAACGAACATCCCCCAGCCGCTGAGGAAACTTAATTATTTCGCTCGCGTACTTGAAAATCCCTACTAAATTCCAGCTGCTCGATCCTATAGTTCTGATATCATCATTGGGGGTCTCGGCCGCATTTTTATTATGATTTATCAGGAACTAAAGCCGGAATTGTTCGAGTCCGTACTATGCGGAATCGGAAGCCCCCATCGGGGGAATTCGAAACCAGCAATACTTAAGATACAAAACATTTTTAAACCCAATCGTAAACTGTTTGCAAACGCTTTGCACGTAGGGCAGCTGTTGGGCCTGATATTTGTTACCTACGTTAAGAGAAACCATTAATTAATTACACTCGTTCAAATATTGGCTTATTATGTTGGGCTCCGGCATGACGGAACTTGGCAGTTAAATAAAGGTTAGATAAACTTTGTCTCCGAAGAGAGCTGCAGTTACACAGATCTAAGTTAATTGTTTTGCTAATGGAATCATGAAATGTTTACTGCTTGTGACGCGCCAAGTCATTGATTCAGTTGCAACTGCAACTGCTCCCGGTGGACCGCTGTCGTCACAGAATGTCAGAACAATGAGGCTCGACTCTCGTTCTCATTCTCTTTCTGGTTCTGGCTCTCATTCCCGTAAGGTTAAATTAAAATGGCACAATGGTTCCGTTTATACGCTTTCCCATTTGTTTCCCGATCTCTTGTTATATCATCGCACTGCGCAGAAGACCAGGCCCATAAATTAATCATTTTCTCGAAGATATAGAAGCGTATTCAGGTCCAGAAGTGCTCTTACAGAGATTTGTGGCGTACCAAGAATAGAATTCGAATAGGTGATCTATTGACCTTTAGAAGAAATAAAGGACGGCTCAGTTTAGGTCTCCCAGCAGATACAAATATTATATTTGGATTCGGTTATATATAGCAGCTTTTTGCGCCTTACGTTTTGATCTTGATTATATATATATCCATTTGTTAATCTGCGAAAGCAATCCTTATTCAGCAAATCAGTTCAATTAAGACTCGTTAGGTCCAAACGTATGTATGTACGTACATATGTGGAGCGACATTCATGCGAAACGTCGCAATTTGGTCCATTATTTGGGGCCAGACTCACACGTGTCACTAGCGCGGATAACCCATTCTAGTAAGACAATATCCGAGCGTGTTTTAAAACACATTTACGATTTTTCCGACCCAGCTTGGCCTTAAGTTCCGTATAATAATGCAAATCCAGCTTGATTCATAAATAACCATTTCTTGAGATATGTGCAATGTACCTCTGGATTCCTGATAATTACCTTAAACAGGTTACTTTGATAGCGAAAACATTTTAAATTGGAGCAGGCCGAATTAGCATTCAAACTAGGCCTAAAATCCCCGAAATTTCAGCTTATCGGAAGAACTGCCTTGGCATTACAGTGGGACCTTCTCCAAACAGAACAAGGCGAACTTAAAATGCACTCTATTCGATGCGGGTACCGGCTGGACCAGCGGTTATTAAGTGATATAGTTATGGATATATCCATATGTGTAATTACGGGTATAAATGTATACTCCAAGGCCCTACTGCCGCACCGCAATGAATATTCATCATACAGTTAGTTATGGGTGTGCCAAAAACCCAATCTCGAAGCAGCAAAGCAGGCTTAACAGTTAATAGATAGGTTAATCCAGTTAGTAAATAGCAGATGCATTGCCAGGTTCACGAGACTCCGAGCAAGTGAACTTGTCTGTCTGTGTCAGATATTGTTTTTGGTTTGGGGCCACTTTGACGATTTTAAAAATAGACCGAACGCGCCCCCAAAGCACGACCAAGTATCCAATCCGAATTCGAATCCGAGAACTTGCCTCCAGCTCCCCACCCGACGATTGACGATCGGTCGCTTGCCGATCGCTCGCCGTCGTGGGTTTTTTTTTTATAAAAATGGAATCGGGGGAAACAGTTAGAAGTATTCTTGCGCTGACTGGCGCTGGTTGTGCTTGTGCTCGTGCTCAGCAGATCGCGCCCGGGGATCGCGAGCATATCCTGTCCGCAAAGGGATATTAGTGTATTAGCCAGCGAACTGCAACAACTTGTACTTACTCCCACCTAGACACAGCCGTATCCCGCTGGATCCTTAAGTAATTAGTTCCTAAAGTGCTATGACCAAGTTAGTGAACATCCAGCTGCTCCTCGCGAGCTGGAGTTGCCTGGCCGTCCTTGCGCGGGCAAAGTCCATCGATTCCCCCATCGACTTCATCACAGACATAGACAACGCCATTGCCAAGGATGCGGACGCCGATCCATTCGACAGTTGGTAAGTGAAACAGCCAGTCTGTGGCCCGCAGACTTCCGGACTCTGATCTTTAATCGCTGGGTCTCCAGAGCGCTCATGTATGCAAGCTAGTATTATATGAGTTTCAGCTTGAGTGCTTTCCTTTCCCCAGTCCCATAAACGTGACGAGTTCGATACTCGTGCCTTGGCTATAGCCGTATCTGATCAAGAGATTCGATTCAACGATACTTTAGACAGGTGTTCACTTGGCAGCGGCAGCTGTTAAATCCATTTAATTCGTGAATTATTTGCACTAATTAATGACGTCGGTTGAATGTGTACTATATGGGGAATATGGGAACAGCCCCCTGCCCAGTTTTATGCTCTTTTATATGGAAGTCAGCTTACGTAACTCATCCGGGGATTTTTCGTGCAAATACTTGATATGGAAAGTGAGGCATAATGTGTGTCAAATTGGAAAAATTTTTAATTGGCACAACTAATTAGAGCTCAGACATAAAACTAACCATTCGATTAACTTACGGAAGTTAACTTAAAGATTAATATATTTAAGTAAGTTAAACCACTTTAACGACCGCTATATTTCGAATTCAAATTTCTTTTTTACTTTATAAAATATGTCTTCTGCAAATATTTTTCTGCACTAAAACACCTGTATTTGGACAACTCGGAAATATAGAACTCACTTGCCTTATTTCCAGCCAAATCTACTGTACAGGTAAACTCTTGCACACCATCCAAATGGCCAAGCTGTTCTCGGACTCCAAGACGTTCGTGGACATGAAACTGAACAATCCGCCCGAAAAGACCCTCGCCGACTTCGAGGCCTTGATGGAGGCCAAGAACAGGACGCCCAGCCGGGACGATTTGATGAAGTTCGTCGACGTAAGTGGACTCTGCTCGGATTTCCAAACTGGTAGCTGGCAGAAAATAAAGAATGCAAATTGCTTTGCAGGAGTACTTCAGCCCCAAGGGCACCGAACTGGAAGTGTGGACGCCCACGGACTGGAAGGAGAACCCCAGCTTCCTTGACCTGATTCCCGACCCGGACCTTAAGCAGTGGGGCATGGAGCTGAATAACATTTGGAGGGATCTGGGCCGCAAGATGAAGGACGACGTCCTGAAGAACCCCGAGTACTACTCCATCATCCCGGTGCCGAATCCGGTCATTATACCCGGCGGTCGCTTCATCGAGTTCTACTACTGGGACTCCTACTGGATCATCCGCGGGCTGCTCTACAGCGAGATGCAGGACACCGCCCGCGGCATGATCGAGAACTTCATGTCGATCGTGAAGCGGATTGGCTTCATTCCGAACGGCGGCCGCGTGTACTACCACGGCCGCTCCCAGCCGCCGCTCCTGACCGGCATGGTCAAGTCGTATGTGGAATTCACCAACGACGACCTGTTCGCCATCAATGCGCTGGACGCACTGGAGCACGAGTTCGAGTACTTTGTGAACAACCACTCCGTGCAGGTTAAGGGTCACAACCTGGCCGTCTACCGCGACTTGTCGACGGGCCCGCGGCCAGAGTCCTACAGCGAGGACGTGGAGACGGGCGAGAGCTTCGCCACCGAGGAGGCCAGGGAGGACCACTACAGTGAGCTCAAATCGGCGGCCGAGTCGGGCATGGACTTCAGCTCCCGCTGGTTCATCAACGAGAACGGCACGAATGTGGGCAACCTCACACACCTGAAGACCCGCTCCATTGTGCCCGTCGACCTGAATGCCTATCTGTACTGGAACGCCAAGCTGATAGCCGAGTTCAACTCAAAGGCGGGCAACATTGAGAAGGTGACCGAGTACGAGAACAAGGCGGCGAAGCTGCTGCAGGTAAGTTGAACTCAAACACTACTCTCAGAACTGTCTTAAGAAAAAAAAAAATGTTACTTTCATGATGACTCACTCAGCATCACTCGTATTACAAATCCCCCCAGGATATCCTTCGTCATAGCCTCAGTTAGTCACAAAATAAAAGTATAAGTCATGCCCTAATCATTGAGACTGAAACAAGTGATTAACCTAAATATAAAATAACACAACATATTCATAAACCATAATCGGATTCGTATTCCTTCCCCAAAACTCGAACCCCTGTTCCATCGAAACGTTCAGAAATAAAGAACAACTTCTGTTCGATTTACAGGGCATCCAGGAAGTTCTGTGGAACGAGGAGGTCGGCTGCTGGCTGGACTATGACATGATCAACGAGAAGCCGCGCAACTACTTCGTGCCCACCAATCTCTCGCCGCTCTGGGTGAAGGCCTTCAACATTTCCGACACCGAGAAGATCTCCAAGTCGGTGCTGGCCTACATTGAAGCCAACAAGCTGGACACATTCCCCGGCGGAGTTCCCAACACACTGTACCAAACCGGAGAGCAGTGGGACTTTCCCAACGTGTGGGCGCCGATGCAGTACATCGTGGTTGAGGGCCTGAACAACCTGAACACGCCCGAGGCCAAGAATTTGTCCAAGTCGTGGGCCATCCGCTGGGTGAAGTCCAACTTTAAGGCTTACAGCGATAACTTCCACATGTACGAGAAGGTAAGTCACGGGAGAACTAGTTCTTACGGGAAAATGACCAGGAATGGGAATGATAACTATCGAAAATGAGTGCTTAGTGTTATCTAATCGGTTTCCTTGATCCTCTTCGTTACAGTACAACGCAGAGCAGTTTGGAGGACACGGTGGCGGCGGCGAGTACGGCGTGCAGACAGGGTTTGGCTGGTCTAACGGCGTGATAATCGAGTGGCTGAGCAAGCACGGCCGCGAGATCGGAGACGGCGGAAGCGGTGGAGGCGGTGCAGCAGGTGAACAGCCGCAATAGAAAGAATCTGTAGAGCGAACGAACGCAAGCCAAAACGCTTTCCATCAGACATCATTGTCCCGGGCTCAAGGCCAAAGCTCTATCGAACACCTTGATATCCACATAAATTAGTACATGTATAAGAATCCATCCAGAAGCGCCCATCGCTCATCCTTGCTCATTCTTAGGCTAAGAAAATGCTCTCTCTCCACCACACCACCACCCATCCCTATCTATGCCGCTGTCTGTAACCTATCTCTGTAGTCACAGCACCGACCGGAAGCAGGACCAAGCGACTGTGTACTCTCTGTTAACCAATGTTTTCGTCCTCATGTGACTTGTCCAAATTCAAGCAATTTCCGATAAGAACATTAAATGTCTCACAGAGGGCCGATCACCGAGCACCGCGCAGTCAAGGGCGGATTCACGCGTAAGTGTCCAATTGGTTCATTGTATTCGGTTGATTTGTGTTTGTGAATGTCGTCGCATGTGTAACCCAGCACCAGTCCAGGACACTCTGATCTAGGCTAACCCCTCACACTTCCTATATATAACAGAGCGATCGAAGGTGGCGCATAAGAGTAACAGAGGCTACCACTATATACTATTCACTTCAAGCATACACGCATTCCTAATACTACCACTGTTAACATGCACAAAATACTAAAAAAAAATACTAAAACTGTAACACTGATTTGAATTTTTCCCTCTCCCATCCTTTAGCTGCTCGTGTGATGAGCGTTGTGGGCGTGGCGGCCGTTACCATAGTAGCTCTGATAGCAGGTCGTGTTTTATGGTGAGGTAAGCAAACTTCGGTCTAAAATCCTTTTGCGCAGACAGCTAATTGTCTTTATCTTTATCTATCTTTTCTTATCTCCTCCGCAGACACTCTGTGACAAACAATCTGTAATTGCCTCCTAAATGCGAATGTGATTCCCCTTGTGTGTGTGTGGTGTTTGTAGTTGTTCAAGAGATTGCAGTATTAGATTTTCATTATTCGCTAGTTGTTGAAGTGAGAGTTGTACATACAGAATTTACATGGGCATGCCCGACATTGTTATTAATTGTTAATATATTTAGAGAATACCTAAGCCGATCCTAGCTCCTCGCAACCAAATGAAGACACAAATACAATTGTTTAACTAATTTACAAACTTTGTTTGCTTAGTATTTTTGAATAAACAAAAGCCCAAGCAAACCCTTGTTGTTGCATGACTCGAATCCAGTACTCAGTCGCTTTAATTGTTGCTCCCTCTCTTATTACTCTTATTACAGGCGAAGTTGGTTCAAGTAATCAACAAACAAACACAATTTTTTTTTTTAATTTGTATATTTCCTTTGAGTTTAATTCAATTATGAAAACTTACCTACGACAAAAGCTTATAGACAACTAACTCATCAACATAAATAGAGCACAAAGGTACGTTTGAATCGAAAAATCGAAAAATTAAACATTGGCGAAAGTGGATATGACTCGACCTAAGACGGCAAATGGAAAGGTTTGACCCCCAAATCGTAACTGTAATAAAGGAGCACGGAAATAGAGCAATACATGGTCGTAGTTAACAAATAGCACACGATGATAACTAAGGCTCATAGCCCGCCCGGTCGCCTAGTTGGACTGATGATGATGCTGTCCCTGCTGCTGCTGCTGTTGCTGCCCCTGCTGCGGCGCCTGTCCCTGGCTAAAGTAGGGTGCGGTATTTGGCGTGAGCAGAGTGTGACAGATATCACAGACTCGGGCTACACGTTTCCGTGGCCCTGATGGCACCGTTTTCGTTAGACACTTATCGCAGTAGATGTGGCCGCAGTGCCGGCAATGGATTTTTCGCACCATGACCGTAAAGCCGGCGTTGCACATGGGACAATTATTCACATCATCGTCGTCCTGCCAGCGCACCTCCGTATCAGCGTGCCGCAGCTCCTCCAACGACATCTATGGATAAAATATATAATTAAATGAATGTACATAAATATTTAAGTGAATAAACCATAGTTTTAAATTTGTATCGCACTTACCTGAAGGGTTTGAGATAGTTTGACGAAATCCTTCTGCACTGTCTCCATGGTGGAGAGCTCCTCTTGTAGCGTTTTTATTTTTGCCTTGTACTCCGAGTTGTTTTTGGCATACTTCTCCTGCGAAAAAGGGATCAGGTAGGAGTAAGATCAGGTAGGCTGTAAGTATACCGAATTTTCACTTACATTGGCCTCCTGCAGCTCAATGATTTCCACGCGACACTCGGACAACTGCTTATTGAGCTCAGCCTCTTTGCGCTCCAGTTGGGTTTTGGTCGTCTCGTGTGCCTGCACCGTGACCAAGTGCTCCGTCACACGATCCCTGTGAATACAGCGTGAGTTGACATCTCCATATATCGGGCTAAGCTTATACTTACTGCAATGACTTAATGTCTAGTTGCATTTTGCGCTTGTAGGACCGTCGCTCGTTGTTGCTCTCCTCCAGCTGGGCTCGTAGGATTTGCGTCTCATCCAGAGTGCTCAGGCACTTCTGCCGTTCGTATTCGCTACTGAGGCGGGCCTGGATCAGCTCGTTCTGCTGGCGTAGAATCAGTTCCTGCAGCTCGACGACCGTGTTGGGCAGGTTGATGTACTGGTTCTCGATCTCTTCGGAGGTGGCCAGATAGCGCCCGGACAGGAAGTCGTTGTCCGCCTGCAACGTCTCCAGCTGCTTGTTGACGCGCTCCCTGTCATCGGTGACACGCTGTATTTGCTTCATCACCTCGTCCTTGGTCTCGAGGAACTTCTGCTGCATGTCCAGCAGTCGCTGCTCGTTCGTCTTGGCCTGCTCGCGCAGACTTTGTACTTCGCTCTTATGGGCCTCGCGCTTTTCCTGCCACTGGTCCTCCAGTTCCTTCCGCAGCGCGGCCTCCTTGGCCATACTCTCGCGGGACTCTGCCAGCTGCCTCTGCAGCAAATCCACCTGCTTCTGTTGCTTTTTGATCTGTGCGTTCCGCTCCTCGGACACTTTCTCTGCCAAACTGCAGGCCTCGCAGCCAGACTCGGCCACATCCATGGATGTGGACTTGTGCATGGCGGACGCATCGTGCACTGCCGTCTCCTCTTTCCTGACTGTTAACCTGGCCTGCAGTTGCTCATCCTGCTCACGCAACTTCACCTTTAGCGCCTTCATCTCTTCCTGCAGCTGCTCCACAATCGAGTGCATCATTTCCGCCTCCTCCGAGGCCTAAAAGGTGATTTCATTTGAGTAAACCGGGAGTTCAATCATTGGTAGACACTTACGAATTGCTTTCCACTGCCATTGCCTTTGCTCGAGCCCCGATTGTCATCCTCTTGCTGGAAGCTACTGTTCAGCGAATCGCTGCCCAGCTTGCGCACTGAGCCTAGCGTCTTCTTAACCTGATTCAGCACTTGCGGTGCAATGCCGCCGGATGACTCAGCCTGCGGCTGCTGAGCCAGCGTCTGCGTCTGAGTCTGCTGATGAATCTGCTGGTACTTGCTCAGCTCGAGCTTGAGGCGCTCCAGCTCCGTCTTGTAATGAGAGGACTCCTCAATCGTGTCCTGCACAAGTTGCTGCAGCGAAGAAATCTCCTCCTGGGCCTTAATGTCCCTCAGTTGCATCTCGTTCTCCGATTTGAGGTCCGCCACCATCAGGTGAGTCTTGAGCTCGTCCAGCTCCGCCTGCAGCTGCCTACGCTCAACCTGGCTCTGGCTGACCTCCGCCTCCTTCTGCATGTACAGCTCCCGCATTTTAGCCCGCTGGGTGTTGAACTCATTTTGCATTTTACGCATCTCGGTTTGCAGGATAACTAGTTTGTGCTGGCTAGTCGCGTCATCTTCACCTGCTGATTGGAATTAGGCTTTAATACCCGAACGTCCTGACTACACACTTACCATTAGCAGGCTCCGCAGAGACTCTGGCTTCCATCTGGGTCTCATTTTCTTCCATTTTCTATAATAAACGAAGGCTAATTTGTTAGTTTATATGTGTAAGAGCAGCCAGAACACTTCGGTGTTGGGCAACGCCCGCAGTCGCCAGAACGTTGGGATTAGTCAACACTTTTTGATATGCGTGTGACCTTATCTATGCTAAAAGTTAGTAACTTGAAAAAGTTTCAAACGGATAAAAGTTAAAAGTTATGCAATAAACTTAGTACTATTTAAATTATTGTTGTGGAATTAAATAACTTGGGTACCATATTGCAAACAGCTGGGTCTTCCATCTAGTATAAAAATACCGATATACTAGTAGAGACGCGTTAGTAAATAGTGAAATTAACCGTTGATTTTTACCGAAAGAACGCGCGTAATTTTGTAAAAGTTAACTTGTTGTTAAAACAATGTTGAATGTAGGTAAAACTAAAAAGTTGCTTATCCGATTTTATTCAAATTTTTTAGAGGACGTCCACACAAATGCATTTATTTCTTATCGTAAATCATGAAAAATAGGTTTGTTATATGTAGGGTAGTGGGCGTGGTCAAATTTGAAAACAAACTTGATCAGCATGCAACGGATTAGAATGATGTCACCAAAATTAGTGGCTCTAGCTCTTATAATCTCTGAGAACTGTTGACTCATACGGACGGACAGACTGGCAGATGTACATGGCTAAATCGAATACGCTGGTGATGATATATACTTTATGGGGTCGGAGATGCTTCCTTCTGCCTGTTACATGCATTCTCGGCTTGCACGAAGCTATAATACCCCTGTACGCTATGGGTACACCGGGTATAAAAGTCGACTTATATGTGTAATTTAGAAGTTGTAAGTAACTACAAAATCAAAAAAAAAAAAAAAAAAACTCGACGTAACTGGAGAGCTTTTTATACAATAGAATAAGTGTTAAAAATTTCAAAACGGTCGGTTGGTATTTTTTTTTGCAGGCTGGTCACCGACTGCAAGAATGTCACTTTTCAGGAAAGCGCTTTAAAGTTTTGGATGCTCACACAACAAGCATGAAAAGACCTCCGTTCAACTTACTAAAACTTTGTTAGTTTTGCTCCGAATGACCTAAAATGTAATACAATATTCTTCAGATGTTGTACTTTCGAAAAGTATGTTTTTAAACCCTACCCTTCCTTCAAAGGTTTTAAATCAAGGATACTTAGGACAGGAAAAAACACATTTGAAAAATTATACTCAGAATATATAATGTTACTAGAATCCAAGTCCTTGAACTATACCCTAATCATTGTGTGAAATTATAATTTTGTTGGTTTAAAGGGTTTTAAGAAATAATTGGTTTTGTGATAAGCGAGTACAATCCAAAAACTAAGAACTTTTAACAGGAATTAATACGCTTTTATATAGGGTACCTATAAATTTGTGTAAGTCTTGAAAAAATCATACAACTTGTATTATACAGCTAAGAATAAATGAATTAATTTATCTGTGCCGATGTGCTCTAAAAATTTGGGTAGAACCGGATGATAAACATGGGAGTTATTACACATTCCGGTTGCACTCGCAATCTGGGGAACTGCGGCGATTCAAAATGAAACTTCTTTATGTTTTTTTCTTAGAAGTTTTAATTTTATTGTCTATTGAAGCAATTGTTTGGGGGAATTTTGGAAAGGTGCGCGCCATTAAGCTGGGCGTGCCATTGAAAAGCGGATTTGTTTTTTACCTTAAGGCAAAAAAGGTACTGGGTATCTCACAGTGGACCACACTCGACTGTAGCTTTCCTACTTGTTTTCTATACTCGCGGTTAGCGACGCAAAGCTGTAAGATAATATAGGTGAAGTCGATACCTTTTTAATTAGTTAAGGATAACATGCATAGCATAGCATGCCCTTTGATCAGCTTGCTTGGAGTTTATTATTCAAGAAAGAAGTAAAAGCAGCTTTGCAGTATCTGATACAGTGTTGAAATGAATGGTTCTTTGCGGTTGTTATTGTTCTTGTTAGGTAACGTAATATATATATAATATACATATTACCTGAGGTAATTGTATCAAATTTTTATCACCTAGGTCTGATTTTCATTTACGCAAGTGCACAGAATCAAACCAAGGTTTTAACTCTAACATCGAAACTGAGAAAAGCGATTGCAGATGCTAACTCGGGATCGAAATATGGAAGCGGATGGGTTCCTGTCTTGAGGAGAGCTCTCGAAGAGGTTCAAAGAAGATCATCCCACCGTAATTTTATATACCCAGTTATGATTGGTACAGTGAAAGGCTTTTGCCCGCCGCCGCCCGAATATTACAACGTACCTTGTCCGAGATTGGAATCTTGTCCGACCGAAAAGCCGCATAACCAATCGGATGTAATCGTATACCCAGATGGTACATTCTTTCCTTGGTGCTATCCTCCCGATTGTCCAAAGATTTGTGAAGAGCCGTACTGTTACCCCTGTGTGGCACCCCACTGCGACAAAAACTGCCGCCCACCGGACTGCTATCCACCTTGCAAGAAACCGTGCAGGCTGCCGCCATCTTGTTATCCGCCCCATTGTCCTATTCCCTGTAAGGAGCCCAGATGTGTTCGCGGGAGCGTGGAAGGGAGTAAAGATGGAAGCTGTGTGCAACCCTACTGTCCACCGCCCAGGGCATGTGTACCTCCCTACTGTCAGAAGTTGCTTCCCCCTCGCACGAAAAGAGGACAAAATGTTAGAAGCAGAACAGCCCGGTGCCCCATACGAGATATTGTCGATGAAACCTTATGGTAGGCTAGTCGTTGCCAATGATATGAAATAAAGACGCACCGTGGTCAAATGTGTGATTATTTGTTAAAAGATTCTCGCAAATAGTAGGCCGAAGAAATAATTTCTCACTTAAGGGAAGGGTAAGTTTAGTTTGGTCAAAAAATTACATTTTTGTTATGAATTTGGTTTTTATAATTAAAATATAATTATAACATTTAAAGAATATTAACAAGTGGGAAAGCTACAGTTCAGTGTGACCGACTGTGAGATACCCCGGTACCCAAAGCTTTTCGGTGAAATTGATTAGCCCATGAACATGGAAAAAATAAAATGTTGACAAATGAAGACAAATGTTGCTAGAAACATGTTGAGCAACACTCAAAAGAAGCAAATGTTGCTAGGAACATGTTGAGCAACACGTACGTGCGCTCTCAATGTCCCTCTCTCTCTCTCTCAAGAAGAAGAAGAAGTATACACAGAAACTTTATTATCTAATAACTTCTATGTTTATCATCCGATTTAACTCAAATTTACAGAACACATCCGCGATTGCCTACTTATTAGGTCTATCTATTTTAAGCCAAAAATCACGCCTATAGCTAATATAACATTTTTTATGATTTTCGAGGGCGAAAGTGGGGGCCAAATTTTAAAACAAACTTCATCTGCGTGCAACAGGTTCCAATGTTGGCACCAAATTTGGTAACTCTAGCTCTTATAGTCTCTGAGATCTGTTGTTTCACACGGACAGACAGACGGACAGACGGACAGACGAACAGACGGACATGGCTAAATCGACTCGGCTGATGACGCTGATCAAGAATATATATACTTTATAGGATCGGAGATTTCTCCTTCTGCCTGTTACATACATTCTCGGTTGGCACTAACTCTCGGTTGGCACTAACTTATAATGCCCTTGTATCCTATGGGTACCGGTTGATCTTGTAACAAGCCTAAAAGTATGCTACACTACTTATTCAATATTTTAAATTTAGTATATTTTTGTACTTTTAGGCTTACAAAGCTCTATCCGATTTGAGCTTTAATAAGCTGTATCAGGATGGAGCTTAAAAAAACTCTCTATCCGAGTGGAGCTTTTAAAATGCTTTATCCAAGTGGAGCTTTTAAAATGCTGTATCCAAGTGGAGCTTAAAAAAAGTTCTATCCAAGTGGAGCTTTAAAAAAGCTCCATCCAAGTGGAGCTTTAAAAAAGCTTTATCGAATTGGAGCTTTAAAAAAGCTCCATACAAGTGGAGCTTTAAAAATCTGCATTCAAGTGGAGCTTAAAAAAACCATATCCAAGTGGAGCTTAAAAAAAGCTCTATCCAATTGGAGCTTAAAAAAGCTCCATTCAAGTGGAGCTTTAAAAAGCTGCATTCAAGTGGAGCTTTAAAAAACATATCCAAGTGGAGCTTTAAAAAAGCTCCATTCAAGTGGAGCTTTAAAAAAGCTCTATTCCAGTGGAGCTATAAAAAAAACTCTATTCGAGTGGATCTTTAATAAGCTCTATCCGAGTGGTGGCTTGTAAAAAGCCTAGAGATATGCTACATTAAAAATTTTAAATAAATAGTGTAGCAAATTTTTAGGCTTGTTAGAAGCTTAGAAATATGCAGCATTAAAAATATTGAATAAATAGTGTAGCATACTTTTAAGCTTGTTTCAAGTTTTTGAGCTAATTTCTTTTGCAAGCTATATACATATATGTTGAAACGGCCGAGATCGGACCACTGTATTCTATAGCTGCATAGGAATAATGGCGAAATTAATATAAACGAGAAAGAAAGCTAACTTCGGTAAACCGAAGTTTATATACCCTTGCAGTCAGCAATTGGATCATTGAAAATCGATCCATTTTGGTAATGTAAAAAAAATGTCAAATTATGTAAATTTTGTAAATTTTACATTTTACATGTGGAATTTTACATTTTCATATAAATCGACCGATCCCTTCTATGGCAGCTATATGATATAGTTGTCCGATCTTAATGAAATTAAAACCGTAATTCTAGAACTATAAAAAACGACTATATCTCGAAATTTATAGAAATTCGTTGAAAAACAGAGAAATTAAAAATTTTTGTACATTAATTTCGCCATCATTCCTATGGCAGCTATAGGATATAGTGGTCCGATTTCGGCCGTTCCGACATATATACTGCGT